>PVKA01003660.1:40075-107534 GCA_004027165.1 Ctenomys sociabilis | reverse complement strand
CAACTACATGCCATAATACAAAAGTAACAGTCTTTAAAAACTAGATTACATTTGTAGTAAAAATATTTACATATTAAATAATTTGAAAACGTTTAGTAACTAAAAATATTAATCATAGTATATTTTAAAAGAACAAGTGACTACCACCCAGCTGATTCAGGAGCAGAACATCTTGCCAGTGTGACAAAAAAAAAAAAAAAAAAAAAAAAAAAAAAAAAAAAAAAAAAAAAAAAAAAAAAAAAAAAACAAGTGACTAGAAAAGTATTGTATACCAGAAAAGATTAAATGAAATCAACTATTAATAGGTCAGTACAGACAAATAAAATTAGTCAAACAAAAAAATAACTTGGAAATACATGTTTTCTTAAAGAAAAGTTCATATATTTCCCAAAACAATGAATCTTAAATTTTTTGAGTGTTCAAAAATACTCACAAATGTACTTAAAAGACCTAAGTAGAAGCTGTTCTAAAACAGGCAAGACAGGGTAATCCACTTGGGACCCCTTCAGTCTTAAGACAGAAATTTTCTTTCCCCAGTAGATTCTGTTCTTAACCTCTGTTGTTGCTAGAATAAATTTTTTGATCTCAGAGAATGTAAACTCGTATCAGGCATTTAGCAGAATGAGAGTTTCTTTCCACTAAACCATTTGAGCCTAAAAGAATTGGCTTTTTGTGTTTTTGTGTGTGCATCTGTTTACTGTGTCTTTGAGATCATGGTAAAATGCAAGGCAAAATATTTAGTGTCAGCCTTTTTGTAAAAGGCCATACAAACTGAGGTTTTGAAATACAAATGAAAACTTGTGAAGTTTAATTTCAACAAAATCATTGCAAGATGACTTTAATCAACTTAAGAAGCATTATCCATTATTACACAGTTTCTTTTTATTACACCAAATAATCATTTGACACTAGATATTTTAGATTACAAATGACCTAATCTGTATTTAAATCTAAAAATAAGTTAGCAATGAAAGATTGAAATCTAACTTCTGGGAGCTGGGGAGATAGCTCAGTACAATAAGTGGTTCCCTGGCATGCGCAAGGGCCTCAGTTCAACCCCTGGTTCCGCCAAAAAAATAAAAATAAAAAAAAGAAATCTAACTTCTATTTAATATTTTAAAATATTTTCTGCATAGTTTTCCTGAACATACATTAGCATTGTAGTTGCAACCAACATAAGGTCTAAGAAAGTTCTAATCTAGGTCAAAAAGAAACACATAAAAGAACATGAAAATTGTCAGAAACCACTACTGACATGTTCATGTACCCTGCCTCCCCTTTCCCACAAACAATATTTATCAAGCTTACCATGTGGTGCATGCTTAGCTTTTCCTTCAAATTCAGCACTATATTAAAGAAAATCTAGAGCACAAAAATCAAAGCAAATTAAATTTCCACTTCTTGCTAAATAGGTACCTGGGATAGATTTTTTTTTTTTTTTTTTTTTTTTTTTTTGGTAGAACCAGGGATCAAATTCAGGCCCTTGTGCTTGCCAGGGAAGCGCTTATTCCACTGAGCCATCTCCCTGGTCCCAATAGGTTTAATTTGTATATGTAAATTATACATTACATACATTTGTCTTATTCTATATAAAATCCCAATAAATATTTTCTCAGTGGGTGTGTGGGAAATTTAATCTTTCAAATTAAAGGTTCTTTGTCCCATTAAAAAAGATTTAAATAGTTCTAGTTACAAATATATGTTCCCAAAATAACAACTATGCTATATTCTAAAACCTTGATAAAATCTAAAAATTTTACTAGTCACAAAACCTTTTCAGTTAATGTTGAAAAGTCAGAACTTATCCAGAGTGACTTTAAACAAAAATGTATATTATTTCAAAATAACATGCACCTTTCTGGCAATTAACAGAAAATGTAAGTAAATTAGTTGCACTCAAGTTTAATAGGTAAAGAATACTTAAGTTTTTTTCTTTATAGTATTTTATAAAATAAACTCAATTTAAACCCCTTTATCATTATTTTCTTTTGCTACTTATTTCAAACCATGAAGCTCATGTACAAGTTTACAAACTGATGTGGGATATATCCTATTATTAGAAAGCAATTAGTTATTTACAAACATTAATGGAAACAATACTGTTCCAATCAGGCACAACCTCTTTCCATTTTATATATGAGAACACTTTACCATAGCTCAGCAACATATATTTTAAATTATGGATAGAAAAAGCATATTAGGGACATATTTTTAAAAAATAAAGACAGTATGAAATGTTGCTATTCACTGAGTCAAATAAGTTTTTGTTTTGTTTTTATAGCTATTTGGTTTATTTCCTTCTTCTGAACAAGATTAGTAGCAACCCTCCTTCTTCTTTAGAAAGTCAAAAGCCCAAGACTTAAACTTGATGAAAACTGAATGTGGCATTTTCTGCTAAAACAAGTAAATTAGCACCGGAAGAGTAACTACTAAATTTTGACACTGCTCATTAAGAGTTCCATTTTCCTGAGTTTGCGTTCGTACTTTGGCACTGGCTTAGGATACAATCTGTTTTTCAGAAGGTATTCCTTGCTGACACGAATTTGAGCACCATATTGAAAGAGCATAAAGCTTGAAGAGGACGAAGTAAGATCTATTAAGGAAAAAAATGGCACTCCAGGATGTTTTTCTCCAAGATACAAAGAGCAACAGCTGCACACTTCAGTGTAGAAAGGCACCTATTAGTTGGTTGCATCCGAATTACATACTGACTGGAAATGGTAGTTTTTAACTGCATCTGTTTGGGAAGTCGAAACAAGGAATTTTTATAGAAAATGCCCTTGGCCTGGCACCAGGTACTATCAATTATAATGATCGTGGATGGACAGACAGGAGACTCTAACATAAATTCTTCCAAATTAGTCGCTTCAGCCCCTGGATAGAATATCAAAGTACCAGACTTCCAGCAGACAGTTGAAAGTTCAGTATCTCTCTCTTCACTGAAGCGACGACCAGTCTTTACATTTGTCCTGGGGGAGGCATGCTTCTAGCAGAGGAACAGTCTGCAATACTTTGTTTTTCTCTGCTGGATGCTGAATTAGAGTAGAGATGTACAAAGGGTGCACTGGTTGAAATGAACACAAACACACTTTCTGAGGTCGGCTGCAGCGGCCGCACTTGGGCCTGCACGCGGTTTGCTCCACTGGTAACTCCCACAGCCCATCTGCGCTGTTGCAGTCACGCCGCCGGCGAGTCACTGCCTCCCCACAGCTCCTCTGCACCGCATACCGCGTCCCGCGCACCGGCATTATCGAGACCTCTTGTGGATGGGAAACCGTGTTCCCAGGGGATTCGCGCCTCTTTCCGTGGCACTGTGGCGGGCAGTCAGTTCTGGCTGTCCCATTGGGACATCTGAGTTGTTTCCAGGATTTAACTATTATAAATTGCTATAAACATGGGTGTACATATATCCTTGTTATATGATATTTTTTATTCTTCTGAGAAAATACCTAGAAGGGGAATAGCTGGGTCAAATGGGGCCTCTAGACCTAGTTTTTGAGGAATCTCCACACTAATTTTCATAGTGGTTATACCAGTCTGCACTCCCACCAACAGTGGAGAAGGGTTCCTTTATCCCTCAGCAGCATTTGTTATTGGTTGATTTCTTAATAACATCTGCTATTTTTTTAATGCTATTGTTTCCAAGTTTATGTAAAACAAATATTATTACTACTCCCCTGGGGAAGAGGAATATCTTCTTTGTTGAAGCCATGCATGTGGTTAAATGTTTGAGCAATAAGGAAGTAGCCAGAGGAGGAAAAATTATAGTCTTTCCCGCCCACATTCACTCTTACACCTAGCTCTTCTCTTCAGAGGCAACTATGTGGTCAGTGTGTCATTCCAGGCATGCGTCCTCTGCATGCAAAGCAGGGGTCTGTATGCATCGTCTTTTATTTTTTTCTCCAATGGAAACATACCATATATATTATTCTAACCCATACATATACATACCCCCACACATGTATTTTAGATATATCAGTATAGATATATCAGACAGATTGTTCTGTATTTTTTAAATCTACACATTTGATCTTGTGGGTATTTAAAGTGTTCTTTCATGTACTGGAATGGTTTTTGGTTTGGAAAAAACCCTAAATATTCAACCCATTCTTACTGTCTCCCATTCTCTTATTTGACTGTATTATACTCTCATAGTTTTAAAACTGACTCTTCTGTGATCTGTGGGATATTTCTGGTCATCCTTATTCCATTTTCCTCTTCTTTAGACAAGATTTCAGGTGAAATGAATCTGGATTTGTGATAGAATGTAGCTGAGAAAGAATTTAGAGCAGATAGTGAATAAAGTAACCAGTGCCACCAGAGATACATGTTATCTTTACAGGCATCAGATATTACAGGCTGTAGTTAACAGGGTGAAGACTGATAAATGCACATTAAAGGGCATATTTGTCTCCTGATTCCTGTAGAAAAGCAAAGTGGCTAGATTGTAAATGGCCTTAATGTCTTTATTAAACTTCCCCATCAGGCTGTAAAAATAATAAAAGCTTTTCTGTGGCATTTTTCCTCTTTTCTAACTTTAATTTTTCCTTAAAGCTTTGTTTCAAGGGCCAGCCAAATAGCTCAGCAGATTAAAATGCCTGCAAAGGCCAGGACTGCCATCCCCAGGCCTGCCATGCCAGCCCGGCCCACCCCTGGGGCATGCTGAGAGGGCAGTATTCACAGGCCTGGAATCCTAGCTCTTGGGAGGCTGTAAATAGGCGAATCACTATGAGTGTGATCTAGTAGTGAGGGCCTGAGCACCCTGTAGATCCTTCCCTAAAAGTACAAAAAAAAAAAAGCTTTGTTTCATTTATTATGCCAGAAGTAGAAGGTTTGCCATAATATTTTTTGGTAGTTTTTTTATTTTGTTTTTTTAATTTGAGCTTCAAAAATTGGAGTGGTGGTCTTCTTTTCTTTTTCCAGGGACACCTAACACACAACAATGTCTGCTTATCCTCTGTGTTTGTGAGTGAAGATGGGCACTGGAAACTAGGAGGAATGGAGACTGTTTGTAAAATATCTCAGGCCACGCCAGAGGTAAGCTGGGTGCTCATCCAAGATCTAACTGTAGTTTCTGTTTAGGGAAGGGTCTACAGTCTTACTACTAAATGGACTCTTAATGATCCTCTTGTTTACAGTCTCCTAAGAACTGGGATCACAGGTGTGCACCACCATGCGCAGTCTCATTCGCTATCTCAGCATACCTTCGGGGCAGGGCTGGAACTCCTGGTCCCTGCACCTGCTTGCAGGCTCTTTAATACACTGAGCTATTTGGCTGATCCTATAGTCTCTGTTCTGTGAATCCTTCTGTCATCCAGTAGAATTAGTTCATTACATGATACTTAGAACATTTATTAAAAGTTTTTAGTTTGTCTTCTGGTTAGTTATGAGCCCATGGTTGGGAGAGCAGAGAATCTCATTTCATTTCATTTCTAATGCCCTAAAGAGTGTTTTGAGCATAGAAATTCTTCAAAAATTCTATTTGCATAGTAGTGAATAAATTTGCTTACTCTGTAGATCTTGATTTTTTCACTACAACTCGTAAGATTCTCAACTTTTATGTCTCACATAGCAGCAAGGCAAGATTCACTGGATTTCCTGAGATTAATGATCAACTTGTTTGTTATTGCCTTACTTACTGTTCTTGTTGCTGAGATACCCAGAGTTAAAGGAGGAAAGGTTTTTTTGGCTCAGAGTTTATAAAGATTTTAGTCCATACTCAGCTGGTTCTGAAGCAGGGTGCAATGGCAGGGCATTGCAAGAGAAAGAGTGCTTGGCAGGGAGAAGGCAGCAGAGCAATAAAGTAGCAAGCAACAACAGCATTCCTCTTTCTGTCCCTTATAGCCAGAGGTAGATGGCACTCACAGCCCAGGTAGGGCATCCTTAATCCTCGAATCACATCATGAATCAATCCCAGCATTATACCCTTAATGCCAGCATCACAAACTCTAAATCCAGCCACCCCTAAAAAGCTCCTCCTGTTACCATCTGAGGCACTGGGAGGACATAGAGACACAAGCTGTAACAAGTGCCAAAATGTCCTTTTTGGATATGGAGACCTCTTATGTTGCCCAGGTTATTTTTGAACTTATGGGCCAGTGTAATCTTCCTGCCCAGGTGTCCCAAGTAGATGGGACATTCATCATGTACCCCCACACTCAACTGAAGTCTTTTAGTTGTTAATGTCTATCAAGAAGATTAGGTATGCCTAACTTCTATATAAGGGAATAAGGCACACCAGTTTCTCTAATAGCAGGGTCTGTCTGTTAAAGCAGTTCAGAGGAAGAAGATAGAAAACTATTATTGATTTTTCTAAGCCTTGTGCTGTGCCAGGTTTTATATATACAGTTTTAATTGGGAAGCTTTAAAATTTATGTATTTAAACTATAGCATTGATTTCAAGATTTTATTGCTGTTTCCGTTGCTTGCTCATTTTGTAGCTTGATATAACTAAACATGTATAAACTGTGTTTCTTAATTTTTTTATCTAGTTTTTGAAGAATATTCAGTCAGCTCGAGACCCAGCTTCTATCCCTCCTGAAGAGATGGTAAGATGACGTACTTCAGATGAAATGACAGCGCCTTTGCACAATTAGTGTTAAACAGAATCTTCTCCTCTGCCCATTCCTTTCTTTACTAAATTATAGACATGCCTCTTTTTACTTTGAAAATTCCTAAGTTTAATGTTAAGCCTTGATGCCCATTTACACTTTTTGGATAAATAGGTACATGAGGTATTGCACAGAGTTAGAGACTCCTTAGGGGGCACATAGTATTATATCCTTTGCAGGGTAAGTCCTTGTGCTTTGCTGGAAGTCATATTTGTTGGGGAAACAGTATTTCTAGTCCTTGCTTGTGCATCCTTTTTGCTACTATCCCAGCTATGCATTTGTCTCTGTGGCTAGTAGTTTTTTTTTTTTGTTTTGTTTTTTTCTGTATTTAGGACAGGGTCTGTAGAGTCTCAATATGTAGAATGAACTCTTGAGTGATTTTGCTGTTTTCAGCCTCCCAGGTGCTGGGATTACAGCTGCATACCACCATGCCCAGTCTCAGTTGCCATCTTGGTGTGCCCCGCAGGCAGGGCTGGCACAGCAGGCCCAGATCAAACCTGGCCACTGCACTCTGCCTAAGCAGGTGCTTTAGTCTGCTGAGCTATGGGACTGGCCCTATTAGGATTTTTTAATATGGTACTAGAACAATAATGTTCTATTTACCCCCTAAGCTCAAAAGTAGATTGCCCCAGTACTTGTTCTTATAATCACTATAAATAAACATTAGTTCCTAAAGATAATTATAAGGTATGTATCTTTGTATTACTTTGCAAGTAACACAAACCCAATTATTAACTTAGTTATCTACCAAAAGCTTGAAATAAATCAGATACATGTATTTTTTCCAGTGTTTTTCAAACTGGTAATTTTTGAGCCTTACAACACCTTAAGAAGAGGTTCTGACTAGCATTTTGAAAAAAATTAGAAAATAGGATAAATCAAAAATATCATTTGGCATCTTAGATGATTTTATGAAACTTCTTTCATTACATATTTAGATGTATGATGTATACAAAATTTACACATGATAAATACAAAAATATTTTTGAAAGCCACAATTGTGTATTATATTTTGACTTGTTTTTTTTGCTATTTGACATTTTAAAATCTGATAAATTTCATCCACTAATAGTATTTTACATTTATGTGGCACAGTATGCTAATGGTTTTTAGAACTTGTAGGTGAACATGTGGTATTGTGAAGTTAGAGACAATAAGTGTAAAGTATAGGAGAACGTGCTTCAGAGAAAGTCAAAAATGGCACGGCAGGCAGATCCTATATTCTAATAGAACTGCTGCTTTTAGTCCCCAGAATTCACGACTCTCCCAGAGGCTAACGGACATGCACGGGATGCCTACTCATTTGGAACATTGGTGGAGACTCTGCTTACAACCTTAAATGAACAGGGTGAGTTGGAATTACACTCAGGAATCCACAGACTAAGAAATTCGCCCACACCTGTTCTGTGTGGAATTCAGAGGACCACAGCCTCTGCATAGTAAGGAGCCTATTGTCAATCCCATAACTTGTTTAGGGAAGACATAGCAATAAGGAAGGAGCCTTTTGGATTTTGTTAGTTTAACATCAGAAGCACTCTCAACTATGGCTGTCAACATCATGTCTGTCATGTCTCTCCCCTTTCTGCCCTGCACTGGCAGTTGAGTCCAGGACTTCACCACCTGCTACATGTTCAATTCCCCTGTTATTTATCTATTAATTGTGGGACCAGGGATTGAACTCAAGATCTTGCACTTGCCAGGCAAGCACTTATTCCCATCTGTTTTTTAAAAAAACTTTTTTTAAATTTTGAGGCAGGATCTTCATAAATTGCTAACTTACCTGAGCTACGCTTGTACTTACAATCTTTCAGCCTCAGCCTTTCAGCTGACTATCATAATATTCAGTGATAGTATTTGTGATCTGAAGACTGTAAACCTGTTGAGCCAGCCAATGGGTTTAAAACTGCCATTAATGAATAAGACGCAATAAGACAGAAACATTTTTATTAATTTCTAAATCAGGGGTTTTAAAGTCTTTTTGACTTTTTTTTTCCCCCCTCAATATAATTTACTCATCCTTCTACTGTCTCTGAAAGCCCTGGTTATTTGAAGAAGTTATGTTCTACTCTGTTTCCTTGGCAGTGTCAAATTCTGTGACTCTCTGGCCCCTTAATTCTCTGCATCCCATGCCCTCAGTCACCTTACAGAAGCTTTGTGCCATGCTGATGCAGTATCTGTGAGGCTTACACAGGACTGTGGTGTTCAAGGCCTATGGGGTTGCTCGCCCTCAGTTGGCTCTCAGCCTCAGTATTTGAGAATTACATTCTAATATCCTGAGGTGTTAAATGTATTTAATGGACAGACTGTTGTGCCATGCATTTAGTAAAAGGCGGAAGATTTATATGATCTGAAGAGAAACCAGAGTAGGTGCCATGCATATAGAATAGTGCCAAATACCTATCATCTTTGGGAGAATTGAAAATACTGAATACCTCTCTGTGTTCTGTGAGAGGAGCCCTGGTTGAGAAAGGGCCTTTGCCTACCACTGAAGCCTCCTTTAGGCCTACACTGGTTTCATGTAAGAAAAAGCATCTGGGAGTGGGTGGCATTGGCAGGACTGCTTTCTATACCTGCCAAGGAATTTGGTATAAAGCTATAAGAAGCTGTTTCGCAACAGCCAGGGCTTTGTGTGTTTGGGCTTTTACAGGTTGGTTTTTGCTCTCATCAGTCTCCAGCTATAGAGGTCCTGAAAGGAGGGAGAAGCCCTTGGAAACTAACTGTCGCTCTGGATTTCAGTTTCAGCGGATGTTCTCTCCAGCTTTCAGCAGACCTTGCACACAGCCCTGCTGAATCCTATTCCACACTGTCGGCCCGTGCTCAGCACCTTACTGTCCCATGACTTCTTCAGGTGAGGGCGTCCAGTGTGCACATTACTGCCTCCTGTGTGCCTGTCTGGTACATCTTGTGATGGTGGATAGGGGGCCCAGTGGCTCTGTCCTCGTAGTTGGTTATCCAGGCTCTACCACAGAAAGGAGCTTGTAGATGTTTTTGATTAGATGAGGCCTTGGGTTTAAAATGACATCCACAGGCATGTGCCACCATGCCCGGCTGATTTCAGAGGACTTCTGATGCTGAAGAAGCCACATGTGTCCAGGGGTTCACACTAGTAAGTTAATTGTAAATGTTAATAAACGTGGCCTCTCCTTTTGCTTCTATGCTGATATTAATAAGAACAGAATATGTTGTCTTGAACTTATTCTTATGGCTGGGGCAGCAAGTGTATTTTACTTCAGGCAGAAGATTTTCTTTGTTTATAAATATGTGAAGATAGTGGAGTTCTACTTTGCCTTAAAGGATAAACTATAGTTATTTGCAAGAAAACAATGCCCCTCAAGACCATAATGTTGAGCAAAATAGCACACAATTTTAAATATTGCATGGTTTTTCTTATATGAGAAACCCAAAGTATAAATAGCAAAATAAAAGATAATGGGAAATAGTCTTTTTGCAAAGGAGAAGGAGGCCAAGATAGAGGGAGGAGGAGGGGGGAGGGGGAAGGGGATGATGAAAGGTTTAGGGTATATAATGTATATGCTCAAGCTCTCTACAAGGAGTTGTGTACTGCACACATTCTAATAAAAATATAAATTGGAAAAGGTGGTTAAAATGAGATTGAGAACAGAGAATACAAAACTGATAACTCTGCCTCAGATGTCACTTACTGATCTAGGAAAATGAAGGTTATTTCTCCTTTTTCCTACAGATGTCTTCATGACAGCTGAGGCATACTTTAATAAAGCAAGGTTCACACATACAACTTATGTAACCCTAAGCAGACAGGTATCCCAGGGAATCACAATAATAGAGTCTTATATTTGCATAGTATAAAAAAGGAATTTGTGAAGAAGTTGGCTTAAAAGGTAAGGGTACATTATAACAGTATCTTCCTGGGTTCAGAGATGCTTGTGACTATCTTCTGTGTGTGTGATAGTGGCAGAGCTTCCTCACAGGTCAATGGGAGTTCTCTGTATAAGTAGTACCACTATACTATAGCAGTGGTGGCAAAGCTTGAGCACATGTGCCACCACTGCAGGCCTTTGTTACCATCGAAAGCTCTAAAAGGTTTGCTGTCACTAAAGTATGGTTTACTTGGGTTATATTTGTCATTATATTTTTGAAAAATGGTTTAAAACTTTTTCTATTATGTAATTTTTGTTTCTTCAGCTTTTTTTTTAAATTAACAAATATATAGTATATATTTACCGTTCATTACAAGAGCTTTTTTTTTTTTTTTTTTTTGCATATTTAGTGCAGGGTCTACAGGATCTCACTACACAGATAGTACTCTTAGCGATCGTCTTCTTTTCAGCCTCCCAAGCACTGGGATTATAGGCACACCCCACACACCCAGTCTCAATTGCTGTCTCAGCATGCCCTGAAGGGGATGTAGGGGGGTATTGGCACAGCATGCCAGAGACCAAACCCCAGTTTCCACGCCTATCTAAGAAGGTGCTTTAGTTCGCTGAACTATCTGGCTGGCCCTTTACAAAAGCTTAAGCATAATATCTATCGTTTTAGATGATTCTTGGGAATATGTTCTTTCATATGAAGTTTCTGTAAATAGATTTTCTCATTACTGTAACTGAGTTCGTTACTAAGAGTTGTATACTAGAAAGGGGAGAAAAAAGCTAAAAATACCAATGTGCCCCACAATCCATGTGTGTGAGGAGAGAACAGGCCAGAGATGAGGAAAGAGCCAAGTCTAGGGTCTGTGCCAAGGAGCTGAGCCAGTCTGCTTAAAGTTAAGGCATTTGTGCGTTTTCTCTGCTATACAGCCAGGTAAAAATATACCCTACCCTGAACAATGTGGGTTTGAGCTATAAGGGTCACCTTGTGCGTGTGTTTTTAGAGATTTTTGAGTTTGAAAATGTGAACTTCATAGCTTAGAAATGTGAAAAAAAATTATGAAAAAGATGTGTCAGGAATGCATAAGATACTTTGGTAGTAGTGTATCGCTACAGTAAAATACACACAAATTTACATATGTTTGTTATTAAAATATGTGCACAAACTGTATAGTATGGTTTGTACTTCAGGAAAATGTAAGACAATATAAAGATGTATTATTAAATCACAAGTAGGTCACATTGTACAATAACTTCATATTTTCTCCTATTGTTACTGGAAAGAGAACAGTATGTCTACTTAAAACTCCACTTGAGCCAGGCATGTTTTGCATGCCTTTAATCTCATGACTCAAGAAGCTGAGGCAGGAAGAGCACCACGAGGCCAGTAAGGGCTGCATAATGAGTTTCAGGCCAGCCTAAACTTAGCGAGACCCTGTTTCAAAAGTTTAAAAAAAAAAAAAAAAAAAAAAAAAAGGCAGATCATTCTCTAAGAAATTGCTAATCACAAGAAATAGTGAACTTGAGGATACTATGATTTTCATTGAATATGATACATGTAACATGAAATGTGTCAGTTGACTATATTAGTTTAGTTTTAGAAGTTACAGATTGTGAGTTTTTACCTCTGTGAGGGTTGGTGCTCTAATCCCTGGATTGTTAGAATGTCTGTCATGGGTATAAATGTGCGGTATGGAGATATGGTAGTAGCTGTGCTTACCAGGTCCATTGTCCGTTTGTGTATCTGAGTGGCAGTGGTCCCATGTGGTAAGACAAACGTATGGTTCCTTGGAGCTGAGCAGCCTCATTGCTGTGGCACTCTGTGAGCCCACTGTGAGAAAAGTGACCTTTGCTCCAAGAATGCTAATTTACAGCAGGAGATTTCTGTGATTTTTACAGAAATTTCACTTTCTCCAGTCATGTTTAATAGTTTGCACTACCAAGGTAGTCTTCAAAAATCAACAACTGTTTTTGTAGTGGTAATGTCATCTCTCCCAAGATATTTGACAACATTCAGTCATTTTGAATGTTAAAATGTCAAAGTATGTTAGTGTATAAGTTTGTATCTTCACAGATCTTTTCCATACTGTAATATTCTCATGGGCTTGTTACATATTATATCTCATAAACTTACAAGTTTAAATTGAACTGGGTGTTGGTGCATTCCTGTAGTCCCAGGTCCTTAGGAAGCTAAGGTAGAGGAATTACAAGTTTAGCTTGTCATGGGCAGTTTAGCAAGACATCACCTCAAAATAAAAAATTAACTGAAAATGGGCTGGAGATGTAGGTCAATGCAAAGGCTCTGTGTTCAATCTGTGGTACTACCCGTCACACCCACCAGAAATCTTTTAAGTAGCCTCATCTTTACTGGGGCTTGAAGCTGAGACCACGGTAACATTTCCAGCCTTCTAAAATTTTGTTTTGAGACTGGGTCTCATTGAGCTATCTAGGCTGAGTTTGAACTTGTGATCCTCCTGCCTCACCCTCCCCGATAGCTGGGATTACAGGTGTATGCCAACATGCCTGAGTGAGAATGTTTATTTGTTGAAATTATGGTATTGATGATGGTCATGGCTATAATGTACTTTCTTTAATCTGTTGTCCTATATATTTTTTGTTTCTGTCATTTAGAAATGATTTTCTAGAAATTGTGAATTTCTTGAAAAGCTTAACACTGAAGAGTGAAGAGGAAAAAACTGAATTCTTCAAGTAAGTTCAGAAAGTTAAGGCCATGAATTCAGTAGCTTGGAAGAAGTCTCTGTAATCACTCAGGTAATCTCAAGATGAGGCAGGCATTGACTTGTTTTCAGGTTACTTAATGTTTTCTACAGTTGGGCTGTCTGGGAAGCCCTAGAATTGACAGTTCTGGGTGGTGAGATACATCCTCAATCTGAGACTCACAGACTGAGAATAGTGACAAGTATGGAGAACACAGGTTGGGAGATAGTGATCTGAGGAAAACTAGAAGGGGTGACCTGCACAAAGCAGCAAGTAGCAAATCCAGGCCACAGCCAGAAGAGATGGCTCCTGGACTTACACTGAGGAGTGCTGACAGTGTCTGTGTATAAACTAGACTTCCAAGCCATTGGAGGGGTAGCAGCAGGCTGAGGTGACTTGGTGTCTTCTACTGGGATTTCTCTGCTGCCCCTGGAAGGGCAGACTTAAGTCAGGCTGGACATGGTGTCCAGGCAGTGGATAGTAGACCACAGGGGAGTGCCGGTGCCACTGCCAAAGATGACATTGAGATAGGAAAGATACAGTTGGCCAGTCTGATGGTGACCATTTGACACAGCTCTGGAGGGACAATGGCCTGATGGGTCTTGCAACAGATTTGCTGTTGAGTGTTGAGTGTACTGGATTGAACCAGAAATGGACATGGACAGGGAGGATTTTAGGAATTAAGCTTGTGGCCTCATGGTGAATGATGATGGTTCATCAGCCTCTATTAGGTGTTACCTTCCAGAGAAAGTAGTAACATGACAGTGGTCCAAAATGTAGCTATGGTACACTTTACTATGTAAGGGTGAGTTGGGTGAAACAGTCAAGTGATCAGAGAAGCTGGGGCATCGCAGGGGAGGGCTTCTGAGAGGCCAGAGCCACTCATGCAGCGTTAGCGTGACACTGTTTCCTTGCATTACCAAGGGTGGCTCCTTTCTGGTAGAGGCTGAGAGATGAGAGGGTAGACACTGGGCAAAAACCTAGAAAATGGAGTGGAGAGATCATATTCCTAAAGAAGAAACAGATTTGAGGAGGGTATTTTTAACGATGGGTGAGCAGTAAGCATTTTTATACTAAAGGAAAGGTGCTCATGAACAGTGCTGGAGCAGTAGGAACTGGAACTGGCGTCATGCTGCAGGGTTGCTCTGTGCTTGGTCCTGATGAGGGAAAGTCGGGGCATGGCTAGAAGGCATCCTTCAGGAAAGAGGTCCAGCATCTTTGAAACTGGAAAGGAATAGAAATAAATATGATTGTCATCCTCTTCTTATTGATAGTGACAGGTTTACAAGTGATAATGTATAGTGTGGCCTGTTGCTTATAAAGTAGAAGTCATGATGGTCTGCTAACACTGATTATATGGAGGGGCACTATTAATGTTAATACCTTTTATTTGTATTTCTCAACAGAATGCTCTCCACTGTTCGCTAGCAAATAAGAGGCCCTAAGTATAATCCCCAGCTTCCCCCCCCCCATAAAAAAGCTCATACATTTTTTAGTATGGAAACTATAAAAAATTGAGTATCCTACATCTTTTACATTTTGAGAAAGTGACTTTTATCTAAAAACCTCTGGCTAATTAGGGAATACAGGACTTGTTTGCCACTGATCATAGGTAATTTGTGGAGAACATACTCTGGCTGGGGGCAGGGTGCCAATGGGGACTATTCTGTTTGCCTGTTTTCCTGGATACATTTCAGCATGGATCAATTTGGTAGAAGTTTGGTGAAGGCTCTACATGGCCAAGATGTATAGAAAATTGGTAGTGTTGTAATCTTGTTTCCCAGGTTTTCCTTTTTGTCCTCAGATTTCTACTGGACAGAGTCAGCTGCTTATCAGAGGAGTTAATAGCATCGAGGCTGGTGCCACTTCTGCTTAATCAGTTGGTGTTTGCAGAGCCAGTAGCTGTTAAGAGTTTTCTTCCTCATCTGCTTGGCCCCAAAAAAGGTGAAATCTCTCTCAAAATATCATTGCTGATTAAGTTTGCCTGTTATTAGTCCGTTTTTGAGTTGGGTAAGATTATTTTAGGTTGGTTGAAGTTTGGCCCTAAATTCAAAGAACAGTAATTTGCCCCTAATATATACTTGAACTCAAACCTGAAATTCCGTAATATAAAAGTAGAGCATCTTCCCAGAGTTTCAGACTTACTATCCTGACTTACCTGTCTATATAAAAACTTAACATATATCCCTGGATATGAAACACATGAAGTATGAAAGCAAGGTGTACATCTTTAAAGAACTTTTACATTTGCTGTGAATCATGTAGCCCTGTGCCTCCTGGCTTCCAAAGAACAATCCTTTTATTTTCTGCTTTCAGGAAGACTGAAAATCACTAAGTTAATTTCACTTGTTCTAGCTTCAGATCTTTTTCCAGATGTGAAAGAAAATTATAAATTGGAAACTTTGTAACATTGTAGCAGTATAGATGGCAGCAACACATCAAATTAAAGAATATAGCATTAATACTAAAATTTTGAGTTAGCTGGGATTCTGCTTTTAGAATTAGCTTTTTTAAAAGATGTCACTCTAAGAAGCCAGAGTTATGGGTAGTTGTTTTACAGATTAGAATTTCCTTATAACTGGTTCAGTGTCATTCTCTTCTGCCTTGATTTATTTTACTACCCCTTCCATCCTATTGATAAGAAGGTCCAAACAGGGTAAGCCTCTTATTCACCACCACCACCCTTTTATTTTTTTTTTTTAAAGATTGGCTTTCTTGTCTGCTGTGTTGGTCTGGGACAACCAGGACAAACACCTATACCTCTAACTGCTAGGGAGGCCCACCCAGCATCAAAATCTTATAGCATAGGGTGATGATCTGATTTTGTGAATAAAACTGCAACAAGAATATTGATACATCACTAATCTGACTTAGAAGAAATTCTTCACTTATTAAACATTTATCAAGTTACTCATTCGATTAAAATATAAGCTGTGTAGTATATTAACTATGATCTCTAGAATTTCAGAAACATTTTCACATAAGAGTGTACTTAAGGGAGTTCGGCCTTGAGTAATTCTGGGTCAAAAGAATAACTTCCTCTGGCTTAGAGTATAGGAATTTAGAAGAGCACTTAGGATATATGTCAAGTTCTGAGCTTAGCTTATGAATTATGTTCAGTACTCTTTTCACTGAAATTTCTCCATCCTCTCCAATTCTGGAACAGACAAAGAACAAGGAGAAACCCCCTGCTTGCTCTCTCCAGCCTTGTTCCAGTCACGGGTGATCCCAGTGCTCCTCCAGCTATTCGAGGTTCACGAGGAACATGTGCGGATGGTTCTCTTGTCTCATATTGAGGCCTACGTGGAGCACTTTACTCAGGAGCAGCTGAAAAAAGTCATCTTGCCACAGGTGAGAGACCAGGTTGGGAGTAGGGTCTCACAAAGCCTTGCCAAGGCCGGCTGGATGAGTGGGCAAAGAGTACTGTGAATTTGGGGGCTGAAAGGAAGGGTTTGGGATGTTCAGATAGTAGCTTAGCCCTGAGACAATAGTTTATGTATAAAAACCCATTGGCCTGCTAAGGATATGCCATGTGTTCCATGTATGCCATACTCAATTCTGCTTGTGTAAATAGACCAGTTATACTAACATACATGGTTTGAATCTGGGGGAAAACTATAATTGTTTGAAAATTCTTTGTAAGAAAGTAAACATTTGTGGAATGTTTTGTAAGCATAACGTGTGGTTGTCCATAAATAAGTTATAACAGAATTGGACTATGAGATGACTTGCTTCAGTTCATCAGCCCCCAAGGAACTTTAGGATTGCCCACCCAAGGGTTCCAGGTTTCTATTAGTTTTTCTTAAGAAATAACAGTAACAAGCCATCACATACTACGTGGTTTAAAGCAACAGGAATTATCCTGAGTCCTGAAGGACCAATGTTTTAGAACTAAGGTGATGTAAGACCAGGCTTCCTATGAAGGTTCTAGGGTAGAATCAGTGTTTCAAGCTTCTGGTAACTTCTTGAGACAGCTGAATGCTGGACTTGTAACTGTCATTCTGATTGCTGCCTGTTGTCAGTTGGCCTTCAAAGGATACAAGTCATTGAATTTAGGTTCTATCCTAACTCATTTAATCTCCTCTACAGATCACATGCAACATAGAAACTATTCAGCTAGTACAGGGATTAATTTCTTATTCATTTTAATGAGAAAAAATATATCAATGAAACAATTTCAAAGTAGGTTAGTAGGACAGTTACAATAATTAATGCATTGCATATTTTTTTTTAAAAAACATGTTTATGTATGTACATATTTGGTTGTTACAGGGTCTCATTATACAACTTAAGACTTGTGCTTCTCTTGCTTTCAGCCTCCCCAGCACTGGGATCAAAGGCATGAGCCACTACTCAGCCCATCCTGGGGGTGGAGCTGGCATGGCATGTGGTGCTAGGGATCTAACCAAGGTCCCTGCACTTGCCTAAGCAGGCGCTTTAGTCTGCTGAGCCATCTTGCCAGCCCCAAAAAAAGATCTTTAAAAAGTTTTTCTTTCCCTTCCCTTCCCTTCCTTTCTCTCCCTCCCTCCCACATTCCCTTTGTTTTGTTTGCCCTCCGTCCCTCCCTTCCTTTTATAATAGGCCCTTGCACAGGCAAGGCAAGGTCTATACCATGGCTTCATGAATTTCCTACCCAAGTTTTTTTTAAATACATAAAACATGAAATTCATTTTCCTGGATTAGTATAGTCTCTTATGTTTAAGGAATAAGTGAGAAGAATGGTTTAGTCACCTGTGTGTCTCCAAAACATAGTGGCTTAAAAATAATCATGGGCTGGCCAGATAACTCAGCAAATTAAAGCACCTGCTTAGGCAGACACAGAGACCAGGGATCCCCAATGTGCTCTGCCAGCCCCACCCCCAAGGTGTGCTGAGACTGGGCATGGTGGCAAGCACATATAATCCCAGCACTTGGGAGGCTGAAAAGGAGGATTGCTACAAGTCCAATTTGTGCAGTGAGACCCTGTACTAAATACATTAAAAAGAAAAAAATAATCATTTTACTTATTCTCCTGAGTCTGGATTGATTTGGCTCAGTGTCGGGAGTTCTGATGCTGCAAATTGTGTGCTCAAGCTTCAGTCTTGTGAATCCTGACCAGAGTTCACATCCAAAACATATCTTCAGCCCTTAGAGGGGACAACTGAAAGGCTAGAGTTAGCTGGAACTCTCTCTCCAGGAACATTCAGGGGTCTCAGGTCTTCTGTTCTCTGGCCTAACATTTCCATATGACTTTGTTGTTAAAGTAGCTTGACTTCCAATGTGTCTGGTTGGGGCTAGAAGTAGCCTTATTAAGGTGAAATGGGGAATTGGCAGCATCACTTTTGTGATGTTCTCTTGGTTATATGTATCACCTTTCATTCATTGTGGGATAGGTTTGGGTTTTCACTGGAGCAGCCTTTAGAACTCACTTTACATCTGTATCAGTAATTACTACCTCACTTGTACCTACATGTTTAGAAGAGGAATGAAGCATTCTAACTGAAATAAAGATGTCATCATAGATGTCAGTATTGGACTCAGGTCAGCAGACAATGAAAGCTCTCATTAGTTTGGATACTATGTTGGAGAGTGACTGGGCCAATTTCTGCACGGTGGAAAGTTTACTCTGGTAGCAGGTTAGATAAGAAATCACAGAAAAGGAGTCACCTAGGAAACTTACACCCAGTAAAAAAGTGGCAGTGAGGCTGGGTGTGGTGGCATATGCCTGTAATCCTGGCACTCGGGAGGCTGAGGCAGGAGGATTGTTGAGAGTTCGAGACTAGCCTGAGCTACAAAGTGAGCTTAAAGCTTAAGGCCAGCCTGAACTGCAATAGTGAGACCCTGTCTCAAAAAGACAAAAAGTGGCAGTGGATACACTATAGTAAGACAATGGCAGCAAACCTATGGCATGCATGCCAAAGGGGGCTATGGCATTAAAAGCTAAAAGGTTTGTTCTGCTTAGTAGTATGGTTTTAGTATACTACTGTAGTAGGGTTTAGACATAAAAAAGGTAGAAGGTACGAGACTGTTTCTGACCAGATGAAGATCAGATGACGGACTTGGGATTTGAGTGTATACTTATTGATTACTATTTAGTAATATGTTTAGTATTTAGTCCATAGAATTCTAATTGTATGTAATACAAGTATCCCTTTCTGTCATTGTACAGCCTTAGACTGTTAGCATTGAACTAATAACTATCTTAAAGAGTTTCACTGGAGACTTGCTTTCAGGTAAATAAGGAAATAAAAAATACCATTCTTTGGTTAAGTTCAATCTGAGTTAATAGGGATAGCAGAACCCAGGAATCTGGATACTTTTACACAGGCCCATTACTCTGGCCTCATGTCTGGTACATACCTTTGTGTAGCATTGTCTTCCTTCTATGTAGAGAACCTCCCCACATGTCTGCAGGTAACTAAAAGTAACTGACATCACCTTAACATGTTCATGATAGGGCCATGATCTGCATGTCTCACTGCCAGGTGACATCCACAGCTGTGTGGTCTTCATTCCTTTTTCTCTGCATCTGACAACCTGTCATTATTTTCATTATATGTCAGATGTGCTATAACTTTTAAATTTACTGTCCTTACTTTAATAAACCAAAGAGATAACTAGGTTTTCTGGATTACAGCCTCTGCTGGGCAAGTGATCATAGTTTGCTCAGTTAGGACAGGTGTTAGGTGCAGAATATCAGAGGTTTATGTAGAGCTGACGAGGGACAAGGCCCAGGAGCATAGTTGTCCATACTCAGGTGAGTTATCAGTGTGCTCTGCAGGACACTGCCAGTGTGTGAGCTGTTTGTGATGGTCCTGTAAACATGATGAAGGCATCAAAGATGTGGAGTTTACACTTCAAATTGCTGTGGTAGCAAATAGATGGAATAAGTTGTATTCCCAGTATATCTGATTTTTCTTTGCTTGTATTAAAAAAAATAAACTGAGGCAGAGGTTGGGAAGATGAAAGAACCACCGGCCTAGAAATATCTTTAAGAAAATGTGATTCACCTAAGTGAGCAGAATGTAGTTCTGAGGTAGTGTAGCCCAATCGTTTGTTCACAGTAAGAGGAGACCTACACTCATCCTATCATTTGCTCATAGGTGTTGCTGGGCCTGCGTGATACCAGTAGTTCCATTGTGGCAGTTACTCTCCACAGCCTTGCAGTGCTGGTCTCTCTCCTTGGACCAGAAGTGGTTGTGGGTGGACAGAGAACCAAGATCTTCAAACGCACGGCCCCAAGTTTTACTAAAATGACTGACCTTTCCCCAGAAGGTAAGCATGATTGAAAGCTGGGTTTTTTGTATGCTATCAGATATTCAAGCATTTTACATATAATACAGGTTTATATTCAGTTAAATAACAGGTAAAAAAAAATTAAGTTTTCCAACTCTGTAGATTGAACAAAATAAAGATAACCTTTAAGCCCACAAAAAGACGCAAAAATGTATGTTCATAGATATATTTATATAGGATTCTCTTTGTAAGTAGTATCATGCACAGATCTACAACTTAATTTCATGTAGCAGCTGATTAGGGACTTGTCTCTACGTCAATTCATAGAAATCTTAAGTGACTTTTTCATAACCATGTAACGTTTCATTGAATAAAGCTTTCAGTGACATACTTCTTCATGTACATCCATTTCTGGATTTCTAGTACTATGAAGTGCTACACTAAATATCCTTCTTTAAGTATTTTGGGTTTCACTGCTACAGAATATCTACAGTGGGATAATTTCACTCACTTAGATGTTAGGTGTGGAAGCTTTTGCTGATTTAATATGTAAAACTGTCCTATTCATTGATCCAGACTGCACTCTATCACACACAGAAACCTCTCATCTGCTGTTTGTTGTAATCTGCTCAGAGACAGGTAACAGTATCACACCAAATCTTTCCAAGTTCCCCAGGCCATACTGACACTGATTTCATTAGTATTATGGAACAGCTGAACTTGAACACTTCAAGAAGCCAGTGTTGCTACAAAGATTTGACTGACACCAAAATTAAAGAAAAAAATTGTATTACTAGTTCTTTTCTGCTAGTAAGTCCCCATACTGATTACTGATACTGTCTATAGATCTGAATTGATATCTAGAATTCATAACCAGGTTACTTCCCTGTTCAGATTATATAAAGAACAATAACAAATGACCCAATTGATACAAAATTCTTTTAAGACCAGAAATTACAGTGCTATATCCTTAGGAACATCTAATGGGAACATACGGCAAAGAAGGATTTTCTACCTACAAATCAAAAGCTTTTTATTAGTAGGCCAACAAAATCAAAATAAATTACATACTTAGATCGAAAAGAATAACTACAACCTTTTTTGGGAACAAAGAGGAGAGGTCTAGGGGAGCTTTCTATCTAGAGCTGCCTCAGGCCTGTTACCACATTTCCTTCCCTTCTTGCTTGTAAGACAAGAGAAAGAATATAGTTAAAATCTTTTTGACCAGTTCCCAGTCTTAGATCCTTTTTTTTTTTTTTTTTTGTCTTTTTTTGGCAGGGTCTCACTATGTAGTTCAGGCTGTCCTTAAGCTCATTTTGTAGCTCAAGCTGGTCTCGAACTCACAACAATCCTCCTGCCTCAGCCTCCCAAGTGCTGGGATTACAGGCATGCGCCACCACGCCCGGCAGTTCCCAGTCTTAAAGATGTGCTTGCACATTAGTACCCCCACACAGAACTGGGGTTAAGTATTTACAGCATAAAACTTATTTACTGTCTTTAACTCTGTGATTTTGTTGTATTAAAAGTTCATATCATTAGGGGTATATTCTTATTCTTGAAAGAATTAACTTATGGCTGTAAATCACCACCAAGACATTTTAAAGGCTATAACTTCTTAATAAAGTATCATAATGCTTAAGTCCCTCCTATCCCATCATAGACAAAACTGTTCTTCAATACAGAATGGTCAGGTATGTGTCTTCAGATATTTGAAGATATTCTCTTATACCTGTGTTAAGTATGTCTATTTGTAGTAGCTATTCCCATGGACATATAGTAGATCATAGCCATTTACTATCCCTTTCATTATTTGGAGTTTTTATTTACCTTCAGATTCTCCCAGGCACGTGGTCTGCAGCCAGCACAGTCAGATCTTGCCCAACTTGGAGAGTACCTCCTCTAGCACATTCCCAAAAGGTTTCTCTTCTGGCAACTTCACCATCAACAGCAAGGAGCACATACAGCAAGATTACTACAATACTTTTTTATACACAGGTAGAAATACTAAATTTGTAGATTTCTTTGTATGGTTGAGATGAATGTTTTTCTGAGACTTACTAAGTTTAAATTCTAATACATAGGGATATTTTGGGAATTTTGACTCACTTCTTGTTTGCAGTGCTAGCCAGCTTTGGTCTCTTTTTTCAGACTATTGTATACGTGCTTAACCCTTCCTGATAGCTGATGAGAAGAATACGTTCATATTACTTGAATTCCTTTTTTATACCACATACTTTACTTTGAAACTTTTGATGCTTTAATGTCTTAGTTCTCAAAGATGTTAACAGCCATGTGAAAACTGTTTGTTTTTTTTTAATATAGTGATAAGAGAGTTACCACCTTGGATAGGATTTTCCAGCACCCTGAGTTAAGAAACTATTTGAGCACATGTTATTTTCAAGGTGTATGTAATGAACATCTTTAAAGTAACATTGCCTGGCGTACAGCATTTGTATATTTACTAGCAGTTATGCCAATAAACAAATAATATTGTATAAGCATTATGATGTAGTATTTGGATAACTTAACATCTTTCATTTATGTCTAGAAGGATCAATTTTTAAGTAATTAGGTCCATATACTTTAGTGCTATCCTCTCCTAAATATACTGTTCTTAAACAGCATTTTATGAGAATAATTCCTGTATGTATCATCACAGGTGATCACTTTTCTCAGTCTACTAAATTTCCGATGAATGGAATCTCAGATGTAAAAAATACTCCAAGGGACATTGAAAATTTCTCATCAGACCCTATAAAGTCTGAGGAGTGGCCTGACTGGAGTGAGCCTGAGGAGTCAGAGAGCCAAAATGTCAATGTGCACATTTGGCCTAGAGAGCCCTGTGACACTGCTGGGTCCCCATGCACTGACCCCACTGTAGAAGCAGTGGCTTGGGAAGACTGTGCACCAGGTGACTTGGGACCCAGCGAGTCTGTGCCAGTGCCCCATACCTCTGAGGAGCAACAGTCCATTCTTGCTTTGCCTCTGCTCCCTGAATTGGCTAAACCTCTGGACTCAACTGTACCCCCAAATGTACAAAACAGAGAAGACCCAGACCAGAACAAGTTACCAAAAGTGCTGTCACAAGAAAGACCTCTTAAAGTTCGGTCAGAACTTGGTTTAGGAGAGGAATTTACCATACAAGTTAAAAAGAAGCCAGTAGAAGATCCTGAGTTGGACTGGTTTGCTGATATGATCCCAGAAATAAAGCCGTCAACTGCTCTTCTTATTTTACCTGAACTGAGAACAGAAATGGTTGTCCCCATCAAGGATAATATTTCACCAGTGATGCAGTTTTCCTCAAAATTTGCTGCAGCAGAAATGACAGAGGTGAGGACTTCTGGGATATATCCACTGTGCAGTTAAAGGATTTCCCTAATAGATTCCAATTTATAGTAAACAACATGTTTTATCAAAAGAGGAAAAGGCTACATAGCTGGTTCAATTAAGCCAAACACAGAATCAGCAAATTCAGTTTCTAGAAATAAGGTCCTTTACTTAGAAAAATGTACAATACATGGGGTGTCTTCTGTTTCTTACAAGAATAAGCTTTTACCCCATATTGGTTTTCTTTGCTATAATGTGTAATGCTGGACCCGAAGTTTCCAGTTACAGTCTTAATTGATTTAGCAGGAGGCAGCATAGTCTGGCATAGAAAGTGCTAGGGTATCTGTACAGTCTTGTGTCTTTAAGTCAGCATAAAATTTGTTTCAGAAGTGTGCTTTTCTTGCAGGGAGAGGCTGAAGGCTGGGAAGAAGAAGGGGAGCTGAACTGGGAAGATGGTAACTGGTGACAATGGATGTGAGTTAAACTTTAGGAAGAATTCCTCTTTATAAAGAAAAATGAATACCTCAGATGCAGGCTGTATGGACACATACAAAAAAAAAAGAAAAACCAAAGCAGCCTCTTTTCCTTGTCACAGGAGCTCTTGTCCCAGTTTGTGCCAACTGCAGGGTGAGACTACACTCAAGTATCGGCTGAGCCCAGGCGGCCGAGAGCTCACAGGGCTAGCTTCTAGAAGGCACATCTGGGTGCCTTCAGCAGCGGCCAGTCCACAAAGAGCAAGAAGCTAAGGAAAGGCTGATCTACTGCTTTAAAAAAGCATGAAAATAAATATAAAAAGTCAAGCTGGTTAGCTTAATTTTGTGCCATTTCTTTAACGGTGAGAAAAATAAGTTCTATTATGTAATACAACTTACTAAAAAAATTAGCTATAAATTATAAATGACTCAAGATTTCCTTAGGCAGCTTATTTATTTGTTTACAACTGTACTATCTGAATGAAAGGTCCTTTGTGGACCTGGGCAGTTATGTTCCACATGTATTTACCTTGTACCAAAGGTCTTAATGACAAGTATCACCCATAACCTTGTTCCAAATGTCAAATAAAAACTATTTTCACTAGATTCACCTCTATAAAAACTATTTTATATATATGAGAAAATGCACAAATATATAACTACTGAGTATTTTCATTCACAAAATATCCTGACAGTCGACAGTGTCAAACGCAGTCTGTCAGGTGACAATAGTGCAGTCCACTCACTAATCACGCTACCGCACAGAGCGTTTGAGCTGTTCAATCCGTGCTTGCAGTGCCTCCATTTCTGCTAGAAGCCAGGGTGGTGCAGGAGCCTTTTGGAGCAGTGACTCAGTGACCTCTAGGCCCTTTTCTGCTGTTTGCAAAGCTGACCTATACTGTTCTTCCAAGGGTAACTCATGACGAGCTCTTTTCGCACAAGTCTGGAAAAGGAGGCAAATATGTCAAGTCAAGCCATGACACCCAACTAAAATAATGACTTTTCTAGTCAGCGGCTCAGGACAAGAGGGCAGCCTCCTTCCCAGTCCTCTGGAACAGTAGGTGCAGATGCTTCTCTACTATCACAGTGAAGTATCCCAGCAGTATTCCCAAAGGCAAAGAAAATGTTTAATAATTTTCAGTGGGCATTCCTTCAATATATCTCAATCTTTTTTTAGAGAGTTTTTCTCAACTCTAAAGAGAACTATAGTCTTTCAGATGTTTTTGTAGCCACTTAAAAAATCAGGTTTTCAAACACTGCACAAGGAGGGATGAAGTTAGGATATCCCTCATAATATAAGTCTTCCCAAAAAAAATCTCACAACAAATCTAAATTCCTAGGGCTTATTTCCCTGATATATTGAACTTTACAAATTTCAGGCACAAAAGATTATTCCTTACAATTTATCATAAACTTACAAAACTGGCCAAAACATTGTTCCTTTTTTTTTTTTTTTTTTTTTTTTTTTTGCATTAAGTACAGGGTCTCACTATGTAGATTGGACTCGAATGATTCTCCTGTTTTCAGTCTCTCAAGTGCTGGGATTACAGGCAGGTGCCACCACACCCAGTCTTAGTGCACCTTGGAGTTGGGGCCAGCAAGGCATGCTGGGGATCAAACCCTGGTCCCTGTGTCTGCCTAAGCAGGCACTTCAATCCACCGAGCTATCTGGCCAGCCCAAAACATTGTTCCTATTGTAGCTAACTACTCCAAATAACTATTAGTTCCCAATATTTTCAATATCTCTAGTCCTATCACTTTTGCTTTTTAATGGATAAATTAATTTTTTGACATCGCCAAACATAATTAGCAGGCCAGTTTGACTAATAAAGCAAAGGATCAAACTGAACATTTTACAATTTTTTTCTGTTCTTTCATGAAGATTACCTGTGATTTTTAAAAAAGTTTTACATGTCTAGATCTATTTGGCTTGAAATTCAACATGAGAAAAATCAAACCAAAGTAGAGCCAGGTAGAGCCATTGCTGCACACCTGTAATCTCAGCAATTGGGAGGCTGAGGCAGTGGACTGCTGAGAGTTTGAGGCCAGCCTGGGCTACATAGCAAAACCCTGTGTCAGAGGGGAAAAAAAAAGGAACTAAAGTTTTTGTTTTAACAGTAAGGACAGAACAACCCCTTGTTAAAATTTGACACATACTATTAGGCAGCCATACCTGTAGCGATGACCACTTTGTTACTTCTACAGACAATTTAGCAGAGAATTCCCTGAAGATATCTTTTTCCTGTTTCACACGTTCCACTTTGGCAGCTTCAGTCTCCTCTATAAACCCAGTCTACCAAAGACCACAAAAATACAAGGAAATAAGAATACATTTGAATTCTGCACTAGATAGAAAATAATAGAAGATGAAAGACCCAAGTACATGTTTTGGTATATGTGTCAATGCTGAGTGCTGAACAGACTGGCTTGACCTGTAAATATAGCAACTTTTAGAAATAAAGTGGCTTGACCTATAAATGCTTAATTCTTATAACAGTTGGGATTAAATCCATCTACAGTGTTCTTCCTTACACAAAAATTATAGAGTCCACTTTCTGACCTTGACTAGAGGCAAAGACAGTGGCAAAAACAAAGTACACACAAAGTCCAACTTAGATGTATAATGTAGCAAATACATAATACATATGTTAAAAAATTTCTTTCATGGGTACCATTAGCACCATTCCATTTTCAAGGTGCAAAACCACAGGATCCTTGTGATGCAAAGTACTGGTTCTGTGTATCTGTAAAAACACTTAAAAATGTCAGTCTTAGAAAAATAGTACTGGCTTCAATCAAGGTATAAACCCACACCTGAATTAAACCTTATGTTAAAAAAAAATTCTCCAATTCCATCAAGAGTCCCTAATTAGGACAAACATCATGACCTCACCCTGGGTTATCAGTGTTACCCAATCCTACACTATGCTGGACATCTCGCTTCTCTGTCACATGCTGAGTCTCCCTTTCTGGAAGTCCTTGGGAACCACAAGGTTTTAGACCAAACAGAGTATTTGGGGATGGGACTTTAGTTTAAACACAGTCTTTTATGTTTCATACACGTGTAATTTTATATATTTTTAATGATTTTCTGCACAAGGACCAGCCAAATAGCTCAGCAGATTAAAGCACCTGCTTAGGCAGACCCAGGGGCCGGGGATTCAATCCACAGGCCTGCCCTCCCAGCCCCTTTCCGAAGACACACTGAGACAGCAATTGAGACTGGGCATGGTGGCATGCACTTGTAATCCTAGCTCTTGGGAGGCTGTAAACAGGCAGATCACTATAAATCCGACCTAGTAGTGAGACCCTGAACCCTGTACACCCTTTCCTAAAATACAAAAAAAAAAAACTTTTCTGCACAAAAACTGTCATTGTATAGAATTTGCCATTTGCTGCATCATGTTGGTGGCTCAAACTGTTAAGATTTTGAAACACTTTGTTCTTAGGAATGTTCAGCCTACATTAGCATTGTGCTGAGCTGAGCACTCTGGAAATTTTAAACCAAGTCACAATAATACCATTTCAAACCAAAAAAACATATGAAATAGAATAAAACATGAACAAAATAATTAAGTACCTTCTCTAGAAAGGACACAACTTTGTTCTTAGTTTCCTCAGAACTGAGACACTGTGGCACTATCTCTTCATGATTTGTTCCCTAGTAAAAGATAAATAACACTGATATGGGTAGCTTGCAAAGATAAGTAATAGGTGTTTTAAGAGTTATTCTAATTAAAAATGCACTTCAGAATATAGTGTCACTTAAAAAGAATAAGCTCATTGTATTTTCAAGGTTCCTTGGGATAATACAATGCTAACCTCTACAAATTTAGTGTTGCAAAGTATAATTACTAAAGCTGGGGGTATGCTGTTCAACTCAAAAGAATGAAAAGGCAACCACGCCAGGTCACTTCTCTAAAGATCCAAAGTAACAAGCTTCACTTGGTTCACTCAGTTCATCAACCTATCCTTGGTGATAGTTCAGGATGAACCCAAAAGTACTCATTAGAGGGCAGCATGAGTTAGTAGGCCTGCTTAAATGCCTTTTCCCATTCCCTACTGAAAGAACCTGAGGAAAGCTGTTTCATTTCTCTAGGCTTCTTTGACATCCTGCAACAGATAGAGTAACATCACCTCCAGAAGAAAGTTTTCAACTAAGATACAGAAGCATCTCAGTAGAAATATTTGAATTGCTTTGAAATATTAGAAAAGTTTCATTTGTTTGTTTTTGGGCATATTGGGGAATAAGCTCAGGGCCTTCACACTAAGCAGCATTGTTTTTTGAGACAGACCTCCCCAAGTTGCCCAGGGTGGACTTAAACTTGAGATCTTCCTACTACAGTTCCCCAGAGGTGTTTGACTAATAAGACGTTTAGATGTCACTGCAGTAAATTAGTCTTACAATTACCTCTGCAAACTGAGTAAATGCCTCCAGGGTATGTTGTTCCAGCAGCCAGTTCTTATCAGCTAGCAGTGAAGCAAGAATGCAAGACAAGTAGGGCAAAATTTTGTTCTAGAAAGAGAACCAAACTCTTATTAAATACAGAAGAAACCTCAGGACATTCTAGTGCCCAATGTTGTCAACTTTCTAGTGAATGTTATACAAAATAAGTTAGATTATTTCACTTTGTAAATTCCTCTAAGAGCTTTGCACTTCCTTCCAGCAAAGCTGTTGGTTGCACAATTTCCAGAATATCAGATCATCAGGCTGTTCCCACCTCAGAGACTCTGCACCTATTGTCCCTGGCCCTACTCAGCACTCTGTGCCCAGACACTAAACAGCTTGCTCCTCACTCTTATTGTCACATCAGTGACTACCACTAGCTCCTGTTTTGAAACTGTATCCCCATATATATAAGTACCCTCACACACTTCACTTTTCTTTTTAGCACTTATTACCATTTAACATACTGTACGTATCACCACTTTACTTCCTGTTGCCTCTCAACAACCTGAGGCTGGTGATTTACTAGTTCATTTATGTATCACCAGTGAATTAAAATAGCATCAGACACAGTAACAATTTTTTTTTTGGATAAAAAAGGTAATTTCATTCTGTGGCATTAAATGGCCCTTGTATGCTGACCAATCCCCAACATTCTTCAGGCATGACCTCACTTCTAGGGAATGTGTCAAGCACTGTGACTCCTGACAAACATCTACTCCATAGGTTCTGGGACCATACAATGTCTGCAGCTTTGCAATGTCTTTACATCAATAAAGAAGCACAGTGGAATACATTTATGGTAAAAGAAGATGGTTTAAATATATGTATCTTTTGATAATTTTTCCTAGAATAAAAAAGAAACTGTCAACCCTCACATTTAGTTCAAGAGTTTTACTGATTGTATAATGTCATTCACTTGAGTAAAATACCATGGTATCTCAGTTCAAGAACTTAATTCTTTCCACAATTCTGTTCACAAACCAAACTGCATGAGAACTAAATCAAATTCAATGGTTAGGTTCAGTGTTACACCGTATGGGGAAATTTTTAGTTTCAAGATTTTAATCAATAGATCCTGAAATTGTCCATTATGTGCTTGTTCATATCATAAGAAAGTTCTCACTGTGAGCTTTTTTACTCTTACTCTTGGCAGTAAAAACAAGGACAAAAATAAGTATCAAACTGTTGGATTTTGAATAGTGCAAGATAATTTTACAAGGAGTTCCTGTTTACTCTGTGGTCTTACATTTCAGGAGATATGCAATGCTAAGCCATACTCTAGTCACTTGTCAGCCATATTGCATACTTTGTAACAAACAAGCTCGCTTTCTCTAATATAAAACCAAAAAATATAACTGCAATAATTTACCAAGTTTCCTAATAATGTAACTACATAGCAGACAAGAATATGTTTTTAGCCATCAGAAACTAAGTGCTGAGGGCCAACCAAATAGCTCAGCTAACTAAAGTGCCTGCGTAGGCAGATGCAACGGCCTGGTATTCACTGCCAGCCCTGCCCCCAGGTTGGACGAGATGGCAATTGAGACTGGCTGTGGTGCTACGCACCTATGATCCCAGCTCTTGGAAGGCTGAACACGGGAATTACTACAAGTCAATCTACATAGTGAGACCCTGTACTAAGTAAATACCAGAAAAGAAACAAACAAACTAAGCTCTGAAGCCCAACCGGAATGAGAATACTGCCACCCAATAAATTACTCCTATGGCAACATATATTTCTCTAAAAGAAAATGAGTTCTTATTTGGAGTAGGTTGTTTTCCCTCTAATTCACTTCCAATAATCCATAAAATTTTAGAATCAAAAGCCTAAAAATCTCAAGTTATTTAGAGATTCTGCTTTCAGAATAATAGCACAAGAATAAGAGTTAAAATTTATTACCTGGAGAGTGTGAGGTATAAAAAGTTTTCCTAGAGAAGATACAAAATCCACCATTGCCAAGCAGACATGATCAGGAGGCTCAAATTTAAGTAGTGAAGTCTGCAAAGTTACTACCTGAAGAGGAAAAAAAAAAGAACAGGGACATGCAAACAGTATTTTTATAGGTAAGAGGACTACCTAAGATTTGCAGAAATATAAAGAGAAGCAAAAGCAAGAACAATCAGCACTCCACAAAACTTTAACTTCACATATAGAATCTGAGAAAAAAACCAAAACATTATGAAAACAGTTTGCAATGTATTAATTTATCAGATCCATCTTGTCAAGGTATCTTAAAACTGTCTCATTGATATTTGTACTTCAATAAAATAAAAATTCAAAAAAAAAAGAACCTGAGAAAAACAAAGGAAGCAGTCAGTTATTTCAGTACTATATCCATACTCTCTAGCCTCTAACTACAGGGGAAAAAAATCATGTGTTCTGGAAAAACTTTACATACCAAATCTTTAAAAATTACTTTGTAATTGAAAAAAAATAAAATTCATGGTTACAACTGATTATATAATATAGATAGATAGATAGATAGATAGATAGATAGATAGATAGATAGATAGATAGATACTGAGGGAACCTCAGTATTTAAAATAAGAACTGGCTTAAGGGTCATTTTTTGTAAAGGGCCAGTAGTAGTTTAGTAATGTAACATTATATATATATATATATATATATATATATATAATTTTTTTTTTTCAGTGCCAGGGATTGAACTGAGGACCCTATGCTTGCTAGGCAAGCACTTATTCTACTGATCTATCTCCCTAGCCTGTCTTTTATTTTACAGGGCCAGCAAGACAGCTCAGTGGACTAAGCACCTGCTTAGGCAAGAACAGGGACCAGAGCTATATCCCCCACACCACATGCTGCACTGGCTGTCCCTGAGCACACCAATAAGACCAGGTATGGTGACACAGGCCTGTAATCCCAGTGCTAGGGAGGCTGAAAACAGGAGGGAGTTGGAGCTATATAGTGAGACACTATACCAAACACATTTAAAAAAATAAAAATTGAATTACTTGGACTATAAAAGGTAGGCATATGTTACTATGGTTTAGATCTAAACATCCTCCAAAAGTTTTATGTGTTCAGATGTAGGGTGTTTTGGAAGGTACTAGGATCATAAGGGCTCTAACTTCCCCAGTAGATTAAGTGATGGAAACAAGCCATGTGGCCTCGTTGAAGGGATTTGATCACGAGCATGTGGCCCTGCAGAGTGTACCTTGTACACTCCCTCTCTCTTTCCCCTTTCTGCTTTCTGGCTGCCCTGTGGTGAGTAGCTCCAGCACCACAATGCTCTGCCTCTTCTCAGGCCCACACCAACAGAACCAGCCAAACAGGGACTGAAACCTCTGAAATTATGAGCCAAAATAAATCTTTTTCTTCCAAGTTGTTTTTCTCATATATATGTATATATATACTGACAAAAAGCTGCTAATCCAACAATTATATTAAAATTATTATTTTTTTGGCAGAACTAGGGATTGAACTCAGGCCCTTGAGCTTACCAGGCAAGCGCTTAGTCTACTGAGCTATTTCCCTGGCCCCTAAAATTAGTATTTAGCTTTTCAAAAAATACCAGTTTTTAGAATCCGCAAGTTTGAATTATTGCATTATTTTATGTTGTACTTATAACTTCGTAACTAAACATTATACTTAATTAGTACTTGTTAATCTAATTTCTTTGTATATATACTATTAGCAAGAATTGCCAATAAATAAAGCTGTACTAGTTTTATTCTTTCTTGTCCTACCCCACCACTGTAGTGACAAGACGTATCATCTCTCCAATCTTTTTCCTAAAAAGGGTTTCTCTTGTTAACAGTTTTCATTTACTGTTCCCCACATGTACTAAAGGTAATTCTTGACTTTGAGAATCAAGTCTCTCCAGTATTGACTGATTTCAAAACCTTCAAATCAGTTCACATAAAATGCAGGCCTTTCCCATTCTGTCAAGCTCACAATCCCCATGGACAGGCCTAACTGAAGTCTCACTACAAGGATCCCCCATGTGCTGCCCAAAGTTCACCTGTCCCACCAGAGAGAAAACTGAGCAGTACCTTCTTTCAAAACAATGTTATTGAGCATCACCTTTAAATTCATGTTGGTAATGTCCCACAGTTTCACACCTCTGAAAATGCCTTGGAAAATACTGAGTGCAGGAGTCGAAATAGGATCAAAAACTCTTTAGGGATTTTTTTTTTGGGCAGTTAACAGTAACCACAAAAAGTTCTGCCTGCTCAGTAATAAAACCATTCACGTGAAGGTGACAGGAAAAAACAAGTTCTAAATAAGTATTATGCTGATTAACAGCCCAAAATACTATAACAATTCTCTACTGGAGGGAAGAGATAGGCTTGATGAAGATAAATAATGTGATGTGTTCAACAAGAAAGGAATTATAAGCAAACCAAGCAATAAATAATAGTAATAAAAAAAAGAGAATTTCTAGAGTTAAGTAATTTCATAAACTCCTTTAACAAAGTATCCACTTGGTCACTAGCCTACCTGATATATCAGCTGAGGATGAAGAGTTTCAACAAAAAATCCTAACAGCGAAAGTAAAAGTCCAAATGTCTGCTGAATACAGAGTTGATCTGTTACCTTAAATAAGAAACGAAATACTTATAGTGAAAATTTGAGAATAGCTATAATAATGCCAACTTTTCAATGAGTGCTTATTCTCAATAAATACAATATGTGTAGGTGCCTTATATTACCTTTACCTTCCTCTCTACTTGTCAGGTCACTAGCTATCTATTTCTATACAATCAAAGTAAACAAACATCACTTTTTTTTTTTTTTGTGGTACTGGGGATTGAACTGAGGACCTTGAACTTGCCAGGCAAGCACTTATTCTACTGAGCTATCTCCCCAGCCACAAACATCACATTTAGATTTTCAAAGTAAGAAAGTTCATAACAAGGTGTGCAGAATGAGTATTCTTCTGATATTAGAAGATATCACATGACATCCTGGCCTTGCTAGGAGAGATAAGCCATATTTGTTCACCATTCCCTTCCTTTTTTAGGTCAGATAACTCTCACTGTCCAAAACATTTTTATAAAAGATCCTTGAGGGACAGGAATATAGCTCAGTGGCACAGCACTTGCCTGGCAAGTACAAGGTCCTGAGTTTGATTTCCAATACCAAAAAGAAGACCCTTGAATCATATTAACCCAAGGGACATTAAGTTAAGAAAATGGATAGACCAGTACTAGATTCTAGTACTCTAAAGCTGGCACATAGATTGCCTGAGTGTACATATAGGTGCTTTAAATTCTATTCATAGGTTCTGCCAAGCACAGGAAGAAATTATATAACTTTTTTTTCTATATGAAAATTTCTGTATTTTTCTTTTGCTTTATTTTTTTTTTTGTTCTTCAGGGAAATAATCATTTGTTCTCCTCACCTGTTTAATGCTTAAGAAAGTCCAAAGCTGACTCCCGACTTCTATAATTGCAGTTTGCTGCCCAACATCCAGAGTTTCTCCAGCACTTGCACAGACAGCAACCAAAGCAGATAGTGCTGAGCTCTTAAGCAGGAAAAGGGAGAAGGCATGAGTTTAGAAACCAGTCTAGCAGACCAGGAGGAGCCCACTTACTATGCTATAGGCATTACTTCAAACTCTTCATAAAAATTCACGTGGCATACCATGTCTATGAGTCAAAGCCATTGTTTTCTTTTAGATTAAAAATTTACAAACAAAATAAAAACAGCACTGTATTTTAACAAATAGGTTTGATAAAGATGATCAATATGGATCTATCTAATCTATCTATCTATCTATCTATCTATCTATCTATCTATCTATCTATCTATCTACTTACCTACCTACCTATCTATGAATGACACAAGATCTCACTATGTAGTCCACACTAGCCTTGAACTCATGGTGATCCTCCTGTCTCAGTCATCCAAGTGCTGGAATTACAGGCATGCACCACCATGCCCAACATGGTCATTCTATTTTAAAACAGCCATTAATGAAAAATTCTATTTTTTTACATACACACCCAGTGATCATAGCAAGTTATGAGCTGTTTCTGTTGTTTTAAAATTTAATATTCCGCAGCAACACTGATACAATAAGCAAATACATAATTTAAGAAGTATATCTAGAATTTGAAACTAAAAACTAAAACTTCATTGCTATTTATATGTAAGTACTCAAATCTCTGTGGCTAGAAATGGAGTTGTTTGGTATGATGGAGAGAGGTAAAATGAGAATCTAGTAAGTAACAATTACTTTAATCCACTGTACTTCAAGAACCATACTTTATATAGTTACTATACACCTTATTTAAGATAGACCTATTTATTTTAAAATAAACACCAATGATCTGTTAGATAAAAAGTTTTGTTCAAAGCTTGTTCAATTTTAGAAAACTGGTATTTTTACCTAATATAAAATGAAAGATCCTTAGTACACAGTAAAGATGAGTCTCAACAAATACAACCCATTCCAAACTAGTTAAGTTTTTCCAAAGTAAAAGCACACTGAAAATTTATTTTAAAAAAAGGTTTAAATTACTTTAACTACCTGTCATTATGTAACAAAATATCATGATCTTTACTCTCAGATGCCCAGAAAAAATACTAAACTTACCCTTCGGAGGCTATGGCAAGAGGATCATAAGTTCAAGCCTGGCTTGGGCAACCTAGCAAGATCCCGTCTCAAAACTTTAAAAAATATAGAGCTGAGGGTGTAGCTCAGTGTGAAGGCACTAGGTTCAATCTTCACACACACACACACACACACACACACACACACACACACACTCTCAAAACTTTAAAAAATATAGAGCTGAGGGTGTAGCTCAGTGTGAAGGCACTAGGTTCAATCTTCACACACACACACACACACACACACACACACACACACACACACACACACACAGGTTCTCAAATGCCTTGCCCTGATCTTGCTTGATTTTTCTCTACTTAGCTAGAATATAACTCCATGAGGACAGAAATTTTTGTTTTGTTCCTTGATATATCCCTCAGTGCCTGAAAAATGAAGCAGCACATAAAATCATGCTCTCTACAGCCCTCCAAAAAGAAGTGTTTTGGCAGTACTGAGGATTGAACTCAAGGTCTTTGCACTGAACCATTATCTCCATCCCTTTTTACGAGATAGGGTCTCGCTAAATTGCCCAGGCTGGGTTCAAACTTGCCATCTTCCTACCTCAGTCTCACAGAGTATACTGGCATTACAATTCTATGCTTCTATGCCCAGTTCCAAATTTACTTATGAGGGCTGGGGGGATAGCTTGATGGTCTAAGTGTCTGCCTAGCAAGCACAAGGATCCAAGTTTGATCCCCCATAACAGGACACTGAAACCAGGCATGGTAGTGGACACCTATAATCCCAGTGCTGAGGAGGCTGAGACAGAAGGATTACTTTGAGTCTGAGCTGTGTAGTGAGACCCTGTACCAAATAAACAATTACACAATTTAAAAAGAAAAAAAATACACACACACACATACAATGTACACCCTATCTAATCAGCCATGTGTTTTGATCACCCACATATTATCTATTAAGACAGATGATGTGTGTGCACACACGGGGGATCCGAACCCAGTTCTCAAACCCTTTTTAAGATTTTTATTTTGAAACAGTTGCCCAAGCTGGACTCAAACTTGCTACCCTTCTGCCTCATCCTCCCAGACTGAGGTGAATGCAGATGTGAAGGCTCTTTTTTTTTTATTCCATCATTTTATAAGGAAGCATTCCAAGTAAAAAGATACATAAAAGTTCACATTAGGCTTGAATAAAGTGAACAGTGTTTTGGCAAACAAGAATCATGTCTACCTAATCCAAATAGTATCAGTGTAAGTACCACAAATAAAGCACCTCATGCTGTTCCAACACATTTTAAGCAAAATATCTCCAGTATAATTTATATCAATGAGGATGTTTCTCAGAGATCTTTTAGAATGTATAAATCTGAACATCTTGCAAGATTATGTCTAATTACTGACTTATCCACAACAGATTTCAGTAAATAACAGCTGAGTGAAGCAAACTAATCAAAATGACTTAACCAGAGATTCCAGGCCTCCCAAAGTGTGACTGCCACTCAGCCATTTCCTGCACTGCACAGTGCCAACTCTAGTAACTTCTTGTGTAGTTTGTTTCCTAAATTCAGTAGGTAAAGCCTGGAAGGAAATATGCTGCCATAGAGACAGATTTTCTATTTCTTTTGGAGAAAATTTCTGGATAAACTCCACCTGAAAAAAAATGAAGAAAGAAAAGTAACATCAAACAATTGCTAAGTATTAACATCAATAGTATCACTGTACCAGACCAAATTAACTTCAATAAATATGCACATACATTTATTTTTTTGCTATATTTGTTTCCAAATTAACAGTTTAAATGACGCATGATATAAATGCACTAAGAAATGTTAGACAAAATATATCATTACTAGTTACATCAGATATTTTATCCTGTGTTCCTAAAGCATTTATTATCTTTTACAGTTAAATCAAAATATTATGGGCCAGTCAGCTCAGCAGATTAAAGGGCCTAATCAGGCAAGCGCACAGGGAGCAGGGGTTGGCACTACATGCCTTGCTGGTCCCGCCCTCCAGGGCATGCTGAAACTGTGACTGAGACGGAGTGTGATGGTGCACACCTGTAATCCCAGCATTTGAGAGGCTCAAAACAGGAGGGTAACTATGAGTCTGATCTATGTAATAAGACCCTGCAGACCCTGTACTAAATACATTTAAAAAAAAATTCCAAATATGCCAACAGTATTGATTTAGCCAGGTTTCCTTGCTTACTACTATCTCAGCTGATTGTACTAAAGAACTTAAAAAGATTGTAAATTCAGTCTTCAAATGGGTTATCCGGTCCTGTCCTGCTTCAGACAACATACTGGGGCCAGCAAGATAGCTCCTGCTTAGGCAAGTGCAGTGACCAAGTTTCAATTTTGGTACCATATGCCATGCCAACCCCACCCACAGGCATGCAGAGCCAGCTACCAGCACACACCTATAAAATAGCCGAAAATAGGTGGACCACTACAAGTCAAGCTGCATAATGAGCTCCCACACCAAATACATTAAAAAAAAAAAAAACTGAATTAATAAACTAAAAATTAAATTTATAACATATTTTAATGAAGTAAAGAAAAGGCCTTCAATGGAATCTGAAAGCACTTTTCAGTGTTTGCTCAACAATAGTAACTCAGACAGGATCCTTGCCTGATGGGCTGGAGCCATGAAGAAGAAGAGACGCTTCAACAGTACGGACAGGGTAATGAGCTGGTAACATTCTCCAGGGCAAGATTTTATCTAGGAAAAACCAAAAGAAAGAAGAGACTGATTTACAAAGACTTTATGAGAACATGTATAATATTAATACTAGCTCTTTCCAGGGGATATAATTACACATATTTTATTTTTAATTTATAGGGTTTTTAATTTAATATCAACATTTTATCCCTGTTATGAAAATCTAGATTATTGAAGAAAAAGAAATTCAAATAAAATGTCAAATTAAAAATCAAATATGTGTAATAATTCATGCAGCCTTTCAGGATCCAAGTATACCAACTAGTATAAAGGATGGATTTAACTCTGTAACACAAAAGCTTCATTAAAGGACTTTTTTATTTTTTTGTCTTTTTGAGACAGGGTCTCACTACACAGTTCAGGCTGGCCTTAAGCTCACTTTGTAGCTCAGGCTGGTCTCAAACTCACAACAATCCTCCTGCCTCAGCCTTCCGAGTGCTGGGATTACAGGATTACAGGCATGCGCCACCACGCCCGGCTCGTTTAAAGGACTTTATAAACTCAATGTTACCAATTCCTATCCTATAGAGATCAAATCCTATTATAAGGCACTAAGAGAATTTCTATTCAGAGGAAAATTAAGGTATAAAACACCTAATATAAAAATCATTCTGTTTTGTGCAAGATGTGTTAGGGATTTAGTATAGTAAGTAATGATGCAGACCATTAGCCTTGGATATGTAGCTGTTAGCTGCTCAGGTTATTATACACCTCAACAGATTTCTCTATAAAATCCTTAAAAAGTGAACCAAGAAACATACGCCACAACACTGTTACTATGGTACAAAAAGTAGAAATCTGCACACAAGATCTTTACCAAAGGCCAGGGACAAAAGTAGGTCATAACCATCTATCATCATCAAACACCTCAGAATTTAAAATATAATCAACTTTGAAAAGATTAAAAGAAATCATTATTAAATCGTATTTCCTTTGTACCCACTGACAAAACATACGTGCTCTTCCTAAGGATACTGGTCACCAAATTTAGTCCCTTTCAACTCACCCTCTCAAATCAACAGTCAGCTGAGGTCATTATACTAAAAAAGGAAAAATGACCTTTTGGTCACCAACATGGCAACTAACTTAATTGTAATTTTATTTAAAGTAATGTTCAAATCTAATTTTTCTTTCCATGGAACTCTATATCATTTGATAAGAAAATTTCCCTAGTTTTACAGTACATCTTTTTGTACAGCATCAGCATGTAGTGCAAACTATCAAAATAATTCAGCTGCCATCTGCCAGTTTTTTACCACTATTCCCTCCCCACCACCCTGTCCTCATCCTTCTCTACACCCCGAGCTCTTTCCTTCCTTCCTTCCTTCCTAGGGACTGAACCCAAGGTCTCTGCACTCTACTTTTTTATTTTGAGACAAAGTCTTACACTTGTGATCCTCCTGCCTCAGACTCCTAGAGTGCTGGGCTTACAGTGCTCCTGGCTTCATATTCTCTAAACTTATATCCCCAAAGAAAATATATGGAAAGTAGGTGTTTTAAGTCTTGTTATTCTACTCACCAGATGAGCTACTATGGTAACATGGTGTGCACAGAGTTCTGCAGTCCCATACCTACAGCAGAAAAGGGTTTCTACAGTTACTCAGAAAAGCAAGGAGATAAACTTCCATAAACAATGTTCTGTTGAGGACACAAGCTTCTATTTACAATAAATAGGTTACGTATTCTTTATATGAAGTGCTTTGGAACAGACTTTTTTGGATTTTAGTATCTTATATTCATATAATGAGGTATGTTGGAGGTGGGATTCAAGCCTAACCATTATCTTTCATATATATCTCGTATGCAGAGTAATTTTATAAAATATTTGCAATAATATTATGCTTGAAGCAAAGTTTCATTGAATAGAACTTTCCACTTGTAGCATCATGTTGGTGCTTGAATAACTCAGATTTTAGAGCATTTCAGATTAGGAATGTGTAACTTTTTCTCCAAGGCATATCACAACATGCAAAACTAATAAATACTCATCTGTGGACTTATACCAAAGAAAAAGGGGATCAGTTTTCTAAGTGAGTGCTGTAATACAAAATCAAAATGTTTTGTGATACTTCTAAAGATTACTAAAACACTTTTTCCATAAACCTACAGTTGAAAGAGTTTACCCTTAGTCACTTCTAAAGACCAAAATATAAGTGTTTTGTACCGAGCAAGGAAGCACCATGCATCCATCGCTAACAAAGATGTGATCATATTAGCACTAAGCACAGCATTTAACAGAGCAGCATCCTAATGAAAAACAGAAAAAATATACAAGTTAGTGATAAATTATCACTAAAATTACATTTCTCAAAATAAAACGAGTATCATCAGAGTCCAAAAACAGATCATCAATGAGAAAGTTTTACTTTGTAATACTGAAATAACCCATGACTGAACTCCCTGAACATAATTTAGCACCAACTATATTAACACTGTACTGGGCTCTAAGGAACCAAAACTGATTTTAAGTGTATTAATTATTATTATTCAAAGTTTCTTTAGATAGCATAAAATCTTTAAAACAAAGAATAGACTTCCAGTTTTCTTTCTTCCTTCACCTATTCATATATAGTATATTTAATATGTGGTTGCTATACTCATTATGTGTCTTAAATAATACTGTTCTACAGTTAAACTCTGAAAGGAATTTCCCATTTTCCTAATCCATTAAAACTGAAAAATATCTCATCATAGCTAAGGTTTATAAAAGACCCACTACTACCTAGTGTATGCTACTCCATTAACAAAACCGTTACATTCTTCATCCTCAAAATTATTTTTCCATACTTTCTCACTCAAAATGTTTCTTCAAATACTTTAGCCAAATATTATATCTCATATTACAAAAACTGGGGATTATCATCTCCTAGGACAGGATAAAATGAGGAAATAATATTCACAAAGAAATTTTGTTAACTCTTACTTCTTTTTTATATATAATTCACAATTTTATTGAAAAGAAAGCCAAAAAAAAATACAACTTCTCTTATCCCAAGTAACATACTTACCAGTTCAGGAAACAGTGACGGGTGCAAGGAAGCAATAAACATACACAGATGAACACAAACGTGCTGATAGAAAGTGACAGCCACCTCAGCTTGCCCTTCACTCTGTGCTCCCTGTAAATGAACAGGAAGGGAGAGTTCACCAGAACACTGCTCAAAACTGTAGAAAATGGCTTGGAGTAGAGATTGCCTGTAGGGGAAATTGAGAACATTAAACTCAACATGAAAAACATTTAATAATTAGCAGGTAAAATATTAATACAGCATATAGAGGGTTATTTAGCAAAGCAAAACATCTCAAGAGATACAATCAATAACTGCTAATATATGAACATGCACAAACAGAAGTAAAATAAATTCATGGTCAGCAAAACTACTTAAAGGAAAAGAATTTTGCTGGCTTTTTTTGGTCATCATTTACTAATTATCATAATACTGAATTATGTGAAGATAAAGTCACACTGACCCTGAAAAAAACAACATATTAAATTATAATGCCCACGTGTCACTTGAGCAGCACATTTGCTTACTTACTAACAGTATAGTATAGATAGGGAGGTACTAAGACTGAAATCCCTGAAGAAACCTCCATAAAGGGTTTAAGTAACAAGACACAAAATATTAACAAGGTAAGGAAGACAAAACATTTATAAAAGTAGACAAAAGGAACAATTGCAGACAGATGCACAGGTCACAGGGTCAAAATGAACAAAAACATGAAAAGCAAAAGCAGAAGATGGCAGAACAGGATGGACTTTAAACGTAGCACCAAGGAATCTGACACTGTTAGGGGTTTCAAGCAGGAGCAAAAGAAAGCTTAATGCAGATGAACACAACAGAATAGCTTAAAGGGAAGGCAGTATTAGAGCATAGCAAGATTCCAGGAAGTAGTCCGCACCCCAGTGATGGCAAGGAGCATGAATGCAATGCAGTTTCCAGGAGGTACATTACATGTTTTATTTATACAGTCCATTTCTACATGTTCTTACTTGTATGTTCTCTACAATAGTCAATATTTATAATGCTCACCAGTAGACACCAAGTTCTAAGCAAAATTAAACACGTATATCTGCCATAAATTTATGTAAGTCTATTTATATAAACTAGTTTTTCTACATAGTAGTTATTAACTAGAATACCTGACATGCAAGAAAACCCTTTTTAACCATGTAACAGCTTATTCCACATGTCACTTGGGCAGCACACTTGCTTACTTACTGACAATACCAAGCATCACTTGAGCAAAGTGTCACTTGAACCAGTTGGGTCTTAATAAGTTTAATAAAGTCAATTTTATATTTCCTGTTATTGTATAAAAATTAATGAAAAACTATGCAATTTTTGTTATCTTGTATTTAAATAACTGGACTGGTAAGTGGTCAAGAGCTGTTCCAAACACTAGGATACTCCAATCAATGGAAATAAACAACATGTGTGCTACCTGCTCATAGCTTCTGAGACTTGGCTTTTTGTGCACCACAGGGCCTGCATGTCCTCAGGCTGAGAGAGCAGCTTGTCCATGACAGCAACCAAGAGCAGGCACTGTGGGAACTGCAGGTCACACGATAGGTCTTCCAGATCATAAACCAAAGGACATATTAATTTATAACAAATTGATAAAAACATACCCTAAATATTCCAGCAGAAATGTATGTTATACAAATAAGAGGAATAATTTTTTTAAAACAAGAAATGTTTCAATAAAATATAAGAAATTTTAAGTAATAAATATGTTTAAAAATGGATACATAAGGGGAAATAACCCCATCTTCTAACAAGTCATAATTAACTGCATGTGATTTAATGCTCAGTCACTTTTGAATCTTACCTAACTTACTGTCCAAAACCACCTGTACAAAAGGCTGGAATGTGAGCAGCTGACTGAGGAGTGGATCCAGTGTCACCAGGAAAGTACCTGCTATTTCTTTCTGATATGCTTTGGAAATGCTGGCAGAATAAAGGCTAGGGGGAAGTTTGCTAGAAAAAGGAGAAAAATTAATGAACAGCTATCTTCTAAATTTAGACAAAGATAAGTACTACAAACTGTACAGTAATGGAAATACATACCTTATTTTTATAAAGCAGCAAAATAAATTATAGAACTGATACCAGAATTGCCTGAAGCTTCTAAGCCAAATAATACATATAATTCCATAAAATTAGAGGTTTTCAATCTGGGAGAAATCCTTAATACTGGTTTTTGTTTGTTTTGTTTTTTTGTAGTGTTGGGGATCTAATCCAGAGCCTGTGCATGCTAAAGCAAGTGCTCGGCTACTGAGCAATGTCCCTAGCCCTTGGATATTGTTTTGATGTATTTTAACACCATTTGAAAAAATAAAGTACTGTAAAAATGTGAACATTAAGTCAACAAGTAAAAACATGATGTAAAATACTTGATAAAATCTAGTTTAATTATACCTACCAAAAGTTGTTTTAAAATGCTGTAATTCTATGAGTTAATGCTGCTTCTCAAAAGCTGAGGTTTCTTTATAAGAAATTAACTATACTAACACTGATGGAGGCTTTAAAAATATTCAAAGAAATGTCTCAGTAACTGAACTGGGATTTAAACTAAACTTAAATCAAAACTTGTGTGAAACACATATTCAATATTTTTGTCATGTTATTTTAATGCATGTGAAAACCCATTCTGCAGTTGATAAAACAGTATTCAACACAATATTCTTTTTTCTTTTAATTTAGGTCAAGGTCTATAATGTTTCACTGAGTAGATTGGACTCATAGTGACCCTCCTTTTTACAGCCTCCTGAGGGCTAGGATTGATTATAGGTGCACACCACCATGCCCAGTCTCAATCGCTGCCTCAGCGCACCCTTTGGGTAGGCCCAGCACAGCAGACCCAGGAATCAAATTCCCAGCCCTTATGGTCCCTAAGTAGGTGCTTTAATCCCCTTGGGCTACTTGGCTGACAGCAACACAATATACTTGACATAAACATTTGTGGTCTTTCACATGTGTTGGAAAAAGTACCATTTGTGATGGAAAAGCAGTCTCGCAAACTATCAGTTATATAACTTTAGTTCATTCATTTGACCTTGTTGATACTTTTTCTTCACTTGTGACACTGTTTCAGTTATCATGAAGATTAAATTATAAGATGAAAAGCATACATAAAATATAGATAATGAAATTATATAACTGAATTATAGCTGCGCATCAAAATATTTTTGAAAAGTGTTTTTATATTAATTTGTCATATTTTTAAGTGCCGTTGTATACATGTCACATACTACTCAAAGAGTGGGAAGTATAGCAGTAAACAATATGCAAAGTTACTGCTTTGGTAGAACTTAAATTCTAATAAAAGGGAATAGTAATTTTATAAACATATATAGCAGTCCCTCTTTATCCATAATTTCAGTTACCTGTAATCAACTGTGGTTTGAAAATACTAACAGAAAATTCTGAAATGATTCCTAAATTCTTGGCTGTGATGTTCTCATTTATATGATGAAATCTCAAGCCTTTGCCTTATCTGGCCTAGATGTGAATCACCCCTTTATCAAGTGTCACGGTGTACTTGACACAAGCTGGTAAGTTGCCCGCTGTCCTAGTTACTAGAGCCGCAGTATCACAGTACTTGTGTTCAGATGACTCTTATGCAGTAGCCTGTGTCACACTGTCTATGTCACTCACTTCACTCATCACACCACAGGTAATCATCTCATCACATCACAAGCTGAGTATAAACTGACAACATATTTTTAAACTGTAACTTGTATCAGAGAACATTAATATAATGACTCTATTTTGTTGCTGTTAATTATAAACTTTTTCACAGTGATATATGTATGAGAAAACTATAGAATTCAACACTATTCAACTGAACACAGTTAAAGTTCACTACTTCAGATCCTTCAGGCATCCAATGGAGGACTTGGAATATATTCTCAGTGGATGGGGGGGACTACTGTAACATCTACAGTCAGTAGATGTTAATTAAGTGCCATATAGAAAAACTAAATGGGAAAAGGCAGATAATAAGTCATTTAAGCACTGTACAGAGAACTCACATGATGTATATTTGTTTAACTCACTTTGACTATTTTATGGAACAGATTAGAGCAAAACAAAGGTAAAAATACAAACAGCAGGGAAGATGGTAGCAGTTTAGACGGTGAGAGGTATCTGAATTCTGTGGGTGTATGTGAGCATAAAGTCTATATACTTACACTGAAGCATATTATCCAAATATGCTAAGGGATCAATGATCACAGCAAGGTGTTTTTGTCCACTGACCTGAAGAATGAAGTTGTCATTTAAACTAAAACAAGCTATAAGAGAAATAAATTTTGTAGGGACTAGATGGGTAAAAATCATGAATTCGGTATGAGCCAGTTTTAGTGCGTATGTCCTGATTGGCAGGGAGAAACTAAAGACAGAGAATCTTGAGAGTTCAATGATGATAAAGGGGAAACAAATCTAAGGATTGAGCACTGAAGAGAAGGAGGAACTTGTTGAAAGTAGTAGGAGGATAAGCCCAGAACCAAGAGAGAGAAGTGTTCTAAAAACAGAAGAAAATGTTGCAAAGAAAATAGCTACTAGCGCTGCTGACAGGCTGCATAAGATGAAGACTGAAATGGACGAGATATAGCAACATCAACATGGTGGTAACAGGACCCTGACAAGAGCAATTTCAGGCAGAAGGCTGGACTGGAATAGCTGCAAGAAAGCAAGTAGCGACAGAATAGACAACTCTTCCTAGAAATTTGCTATAAAGAGAAATGAGAGGGTTTTTAGAAGTAGGTAGTCAAAAGAGTTTTTCACTATTTTGTACTGCTAAGATGGGAAAATAACAGCATATTTGTAGTCTCTTGAGAACTGTCCAATAGGAAAACATCTCTTGATGTTTCAAGAGCGAAAATGGGTAACTGCTAGCATAAGGTGCCTGTGCACATCAAAGACTGAAATTCAACCACAAAAATGGAAAGGATGGTGTTAGCACACACAGGGCTTTATCTGGGAGCAAGAGAATGAATGCAGGCCCTAAATACTGGTAGAATAGTTAATGGAGTACATGGAAGCTCATTTCTAATTGCTCCAACTTAGTAATAAGGCACTAACAATATGGAACCGACAGGTGTCAAAGATACAGAAGCTTATAAAGTATAAGAAAGCAAATAAAAGACTAAATGGACCAGCAAAATACAGAACTGCTGAATAAATGAACTAATTATTTTAGTATCAAATTTAGGGCTCTTCTGAAGTATTAATTCAGTTATCACTAATCCCATCTAGATTACAATACTTTTTAAAGAAGGTATATTACACCCAACTTAGATTTCACGGAAGTACAATAAAAATTATTAGATTTTGAAAAATGCTAATATGCACATAGGAGAAGCTGACAGGTACTAGACTTTTTCCTTAAACAGTCTGGCTTCCTAGGCCAGCTGAACAAATCCAGAGATGCTTGCCTCCATCTAGGCACTCTTCTAGGCTCTAATATGGATAGTGAGCAACAAAGAGAGTAATATTTACTGAATGTTTACCACAACAGGAACTTTGCACACATTATCTCACTTAGTTATAAGACGAACCCTGTAAGGCAGCTGCTTTGTGGGGGTAGGTAATGGTTAGAATTAAATTCAGCATCTTCCAATTCAGTACAACTGTAACCTTTTTTAAAAAAACTTAAGACAGAGTTTTATTGTGTTACTAAGTTGCCTACGCTGCATTATGATCCTCCTACCTCAGCCTCACAACAGTACTAGGAACACAGGCCTGCAACCTAGGCCTGGTGGCAGATGCCCTTATTACCTCTCTCTGTCTCTTTTATTTTTTAATGTATTTAGTACAGGGTCTACAGGGTCTCACTACATAGACTGGACTCACAGTGATCCTCCTGTTCTCAGCCTTCCAAACACTGGGATCACAAGTGCACGCCACCAGGTCCAGTCTCAGTCAGTCTCAACACGCCCCAGAGGCGGGGCAGGGCAGGGCTGGCATGGCAGTTAGGGATCAAACCCCAGTTCCTGCATCTGCCTGAATAGGAGCTTTAATCTGCTGAACTATCTGGCCAGCCCTTATTATCCCCATTTTATAGATGAGAAAAATGAGTCAGATAAGTTTATTGATTTGCCTAGTACTGTCTTAACTATATTATAAAGCCAAACAGAAGCAAAATAAAAAACTCAAGAAGGCTTACCTTTAACTCTGACTTATATTCTTTTAGTCTGAGGACAGCAACCAGCCTATCTGAAGTACTTTTGAAATTTTCATTAGGAATGCTACTATCATAATATTAGTTGATAAAGTTTAAAATATTTTATGACTAATACAAATCCATTATTGGGACTGATAAATTATAAAAATTCTAAACTAAGTGGGCTATGTTAGCACATGCCTGATAACCCAGCATGTTCGGACAGTGAAGCAGGAGGATTAAAAGTTTCAACTCAGTTTGGGCAATTTAAGGAGACTCTCTCAAAAATAAAAATTAAAAACTAAAAAATGGGACTGAGGATTGTAGCTCAGTGCAAAGGCCCTGAGTCCAATTCCCATTTGTGAAGGAAGAAAAAGAAATCTCAGATGAACAAAAAAATCCCAACACCTTCCAAAACTCCATAAATATAGTTACTTTATGGATTATCCAATTAAAAAATTTGAAAATCATGTACCCATTTTTTTCTTTAAATTTTAATCAATACTTTTTGTGTGTGTGTGGTTTGGGGATTGAACTTGGGATCTTGTGTTTGCCAGGCAGGTACTTACACCACTGAGCTACCTCCTTGGCCCTTTAAATTTTAATGTACAACGTCTCCTCTCCTTTTGGGCCTACACCTATACCACATGTAACGGCCACTCTATTCAGCTCTTTGTTTAGTTTGGACAACTTCTGATGACTTGATTTTAAGCATAGTACTCCTTTCTTTTACTCTTAGATCTACCAAATAAACAAAAAGCAAAATCTCAATATAAAATAAAACATACTGCTCATCTGCAATTATTTTAATTTATTAAATCATGAAAAATTATTGATGCTTTATTTTAAAATGTCATAGACTTAAACTCTGAAATTATTACATTTAAATCATAAAGCATACTTTTTACCTGTATATCTGAAGATAAAGCTGGTGCAATGTACAGCAGGAATCAGAGAAGAAAGGAAGAAATTCCTAAAATAAAAAAGCACTAATCATTCTTTGTATAACATGATTTTCTTATATCCTCTCCCAAAGACATTCAAAATAAAGGATATGTCACATCAAAAAAATGTCTTACATCAGAATGAAAAGGATGAGGCTATCTAATTCTTTACTGTTAGAACATCATAACCACAATTAGTTGCTAAAACTACTATGAGCACATACAATGCAACCAGACATGTACCAAGTAATTCTGAGATAGAGATATGATGTGGCCTCCACAGCTGGGAAGAGGCATGATCAGATCCCAGAACACATGGGCAAAACAATTCTCTGGGCCCCCTACATGGACTGTCTATAAAACCCTAGCAGGGCTGTGATAAGATAAAATGTGTGTCTGATTATAAGCATGGGAAAATACAAAACAAGGAAAGCACACACAGATGCCATGAAGCATTCCCCATTGGCTTTCCTCCAGATAGGCTATCTTTCCCCTAGCATGTACTTTTATTTTTACATTTTTATTTTTCCTCTTTTACTCCAAAGTCAGTTTCTCCCTTTACTTCATTTTTAATTTTTCCTTTATTTTCTTCCTACCGCTTATAAATGTGAAAATCTGCCATGATTTTCTGCTTGTTTTGTTCACTCATGACAGAAAGAAACCACCTCCAAAAGGAGGCTCTAGCACCCTAAAACCTGGTAACAATTCACACAAGTTACTCTGTTTTAGCCTTCTCGAAAAACTTGTTACACAGAATAAGTGCTTGCCTGGCAAGGGCAAGGGCCTGAATTTAATCCCTGGTTCTGCCAAACAAACAAACAAACAAAATAAAAACAAACAAAAAAACCTTACATGTTTTTATCTTCATTTCACAGGACTAGAAAGTTGAAATGCAGATATCAAATAACGCTGTCACATAACAAAAAATCAGTAAGGCTTGGACTTAAGTGAAGGTAAATCACTTCTACGCTATTACATCTAAGCTATCTCTCAGAAAGTAATGGCATGTATTAAAATATAAGATATAGGAAAAACCCTGTGATCAACATTAAAAAAAATCATTCTTTAAGTCATAATTACTGAGATTTATACCTTCTATGTGCCAACCAAATATTAGATGGGTGGTGAATGGGGCCCTTCTTTTGGTCTATCTCTGACCCTAGAACACAACCCTTGTAAGCTACAAGGAACCCAACACAAGAAGCTGACAAACAGGAAGTAATAAATTGGCAGCCAAGGCAGGGACTACAGAATTCTGACTATAATAAACGCTACGATTCTTCTTGAGAAAGAAGGAAGACAAGGTTGAAGCCACATTCAACATGGACAATGTTTTTTAAAGTCATTAACATCTATTAATACTATTCTTTCTCTGTCTCTTATTCTCTTTCACTATTAACCTCCCCAGATACTTTTTTATTCTACTCATGTAACATCAACTATCACTACTATTCTGATGACTCCTAAGAATGCAGATCTCATTTAAATTGTCGATTTCAAAGCTTAACATTTAAATTTTAACAACACAGAATATCAGAAATATATTGTAAATAGCAAAGACAAACTGAAATACTTATTTCCATAAGTATGGAAATAACTTTTATATTTATATGTATAACTAATTTTTTTAGACAGCAGAATTAAAATAATGTTAGTAGTGACTTAATAGCAGGTATTCAATAAAGAAATTTAACTATAGTTTTTTTGTTTGTGTTTTGGTGGAACCGGGGATTGAACTAAGGCCCTTGGGCTTGCCACCGAAGAGCTATCACTGAGCCATCTCCCCTGGCCCCAAGTTTTTTTTTTTTTAATGTATTTAGTACAGGGTCTACAGGGTCTCACTACAGACACATCAGACTGGTAGTGATCCTCATGTATTCAGCCTTCCAAGCTTTGGGATTACAGGCGTGTACCAACACACCCAGTCTTAGTCACCTCCTCAGTGTGCCTTGGGGGTGGGGCCAGCATGCCAGGATCAAACCCCTGCACCTGCCTAAGCAGGTGCTTTAATCCACCAAGCTATTTGGCTGGCCCCATCCACTATAGTATTTTTTAAAACCTTTAAAAATACACTTAACAAAATAACAGCAAAAGCCTAGTTTTAGTAAGAATCATTTTAAAAGGACAACTGATAATTTAGTGTGCAGGTTTAACATTTCTGCATTATTAAAACATAGGCCTTACCTTAGTGTAGTGCAAAAGCGAATTGGCAAAGAAACGACACAATTTGAGTGTTTTCTGAAATAGTTTGTAGTCAGCATTATCCTGTTCCCAACAAAATAGAAAAATAGAAGAAAGCATGAGAAGATACAAAGTTAGCTATACTTGTATTTTTCTAAGATCTCTTAACACTACAAAAAATTTTTCCAAGAAAATATAATTATTCTCTATATTACTGTTAGGAGAAAGCAAATACCAAATGGTAAACAGATATTTCATAAGAAATATAATTATACAATAAACAAATTGTACATTATTTTGTTTATAGTATCCCAATCCAAGAAGAAAGGTACAAACTGCTTGAAAAATTCTGATTCCTAAATAAGTATTAATAGTGAAGAGCAGGAACAGTGTGAAGAAGTGTGGACAACCTCCAGGCCGCCCAAAGCTGCACACCACTGCACCTCATGTCTAGCGGCTGAGACCTACCGCTGTTGCCACCATGCCCAAGAGAAAGGCTGAAGGGGATGCTAAAAGTGATAAAGGCAAGGTGAAGGATGAACCACAGGGAAGATCTGCAAGGTTGTCTGCTAAACCAGCTCCTCCAAAGCCAGAGCCTAAGCCTAAAAAGGCCCCTGCAAAGAAGGGAGAGAACATACCCAAAGGGAAAAAGGGAAAAGCTGATGCCAGCAAGGATGGGAGTAACCCTGCAGAAAATGGAGATGCCAAAACAGACCAGGCACAAAAAGCTGAAGGTGCTGGAGATGCCAAGTGAAGTGTGTGCATTTTTGATAACTGTGTACTTCTGGTGACTGTACAGTTTGAAATACTATTTTTTATCAAGTTTTATAAAAATGCAGAATTTTGTTTAACTTTTTTTTTAAGCCATGTTGTTAATACACAGAACACTTCATTGCTGTTTTGGGGGGAAGGAGTATATGTCAGTAGTACAATGTCTCCAAAGCTAGATTGATGTGGGGAAGGCACTTTCCCTGCTGGTTTTGAGACTTCCTCTTGGCTCCCAGGAGGAGGGATTCCCTGATGTTGACACATGTGGCCACTTTGGCCTTGTGGTATGGGACAGCTACCAGTTCATTTTATGTCCTCCTTTCCTCTGCCATCAGCATAGGCTTAACTCCCTTAAGCCCAGAGATCTATTGGGATCTGATTCCCAAAAGTGATGTTCCCAGTGTGTCAGGTAGCCTGGATTTGCCAGTAACATTGAGACAGTGTCCCACAAGAATAACTGATTTCTTTTTCTGGATTGTGGATCTTCAGATTGATAATTCTGCCATTTTCAGTTCCTGAAGGTCAGGGTCAGCTTGTGAAAAGTTGTTAAACAACACACTAAATATGAAATGTCAACCCTCACTCTAAACTTTCCCTACTTCAGAGCCTCAAATGAGGACTGCACTGGATTTTACAGTGGAGTTCTGATTTTTGGTAGTCCATCCAAGAAGGGAGTTTGAAAGTTGTTGTATACTGTTAAAGATTGTGTGCCCATGTCCTGCCTGAAATATCATGATTATTTATGAAAAGTATCTTTAATAAAGCTGGATACGGTTTGGCTTGGAAAAAAAAATAGTGAACAGCAGAGGGCACTGTAGACAAGAATTTATAGAGTCAGAATAGAGAAATTCCACAATCCATCTCAGAACTGCAGGTCAGAAAACAGAAGTAAGCGGAGCTGCTCATATTCATGAGTCTCATGTGTGCACAAGTACATAAAATGTGAAGATCAGCTTGAAATCAACTTAATTCTCTGATTCACATGTATCAGCAGTTTATGTAACATAAACTACGATACTCTATGTATAAGTAGCCACGCTGGCTAGGTTCCCCCAGAATTTAGTTCCTCCTGCACCACATATTGCAATGTTACTTAGCTTTCCTCACCTCACTGCTCTCTGGGAATCTGTCTAATCTTGCTCTCCCATTATAGTCCTAAATTACAGGACTTGCTGAGGATCTGTGGCATCAACATGAACACAGAAAAAAACAGGAAAGGGGAGGCTGCAGTTAAAGACAGAGTACACAGGGTAAAGGCAGACAGGTAAGCAACTTTGGTGACACTGAAAGATCAGGATATTCAACAAAATAACATTTCTTTCAACAAGGTGAGAGGATCAGAGAGGGCAAATGAAAAAGTGGTAACAAAGAAAAGGAGAAAACAAGTGATTTAAAGGGTAAACAGAGAAAAAGAAAGAAGCCAAGTCTTCCTAAAGCTTTGTACTTCCTGCTTACCAAGTTCAGAACTCCTTTGCAAAGCTCCACACTCATCTAGGGCCTGCCCTTCCACTCCACCAGTCCTCTAGAAATGCTATCTGATTGGGCCTTAGATGATTCTCCACTCCTCCCTCCCTGTAGTACCTCACCTGGAAGATGAGACACACAGTCTCTGGAGCTTCTTACAGTTCCACAGACAGAGGGCTGTGTTGCTGCTACTCTAAGAACGCTTCAATTCATTTTCCCATTGAGGCTTTTTTTTTTCTTTTTTTTTTTTTTTTGGTGGTACTGGGGATTGAACTCAGGACCTTTTGCTTGCCAGGCAAACACTTATTCTACTGAGCTATCTCCCTAGCCCTGAAGTTCTTATATCATGGGAAATTGTTAGGTCCTAAGTACTGCTAATACTATAATTTAGGACTATAAAACAAAAATAAGAGTTTGTTTCAGAACAAAAGCACTATGTAGAATTATTATTAAAGGAAAATGACCTACAATGCTTCCAAACTACATTACAGATTTACAAAGCACAATTTTCATAAATGGTATGCCAATTCAACAGTATAACTTCTTGAAATCAAAATAAATGTAAGTATATCTCAATCTTAAATGTATGCCTTCACCAAGTAATTAATATTTAAAGAAGAAGGAGGTGTAGATGTTAAAGATGATGACACCAGTAAGGAATACAAGACAATATTTTGGATTAAAAATAATTATGGGTTGTGAGTAAAGCAGGGAGGGGAGAAGAAAGAAAGAAGAAAGGAAAGAAAACAAGAAGGGAAAGAGTAAGTTGAAGGAAAATAATAAGGGAGTTAAAATCCCCTTAAATAGAGTGATAAAATCCCCTTTAGTAGAGTAATCCATGTGTTTAAATGAGATTTAGTAACTGCCAAAGGAAATAAGAACTACTAGTTAAAAGTACTGGTAAATATTTTACCTGTGCATCTGAAAGTGGCATCGATTCAGCTAACTGTAAACAAGAATGAAAGCTGAAAAGCATATCTTCACACAAGCTAGTAATTATATCTTTGTGTTTCAATTGGCTCTTTATAACTGACTGGTGCTTAAGGCTCTGCCTAAACAAACAAAAAAAAAATACAATCACCAAAAGTAACATCAAATAAGCTAGGCCACAAAAAATATTCATTTATGCAATATATAACCTACCATGCATCATACTGTATATGTTAGACATCATATAATCCAATGTACTAACTACCTGTGAAGCAGTTATGTTTAAGTTGCTCTTTTTTCCTCTGTAAAACAATAAATACATATTTACCATGTGCCAGGCACTCTACAAGGCCCTGGAGATAACAGTATATCAAATGGATATGTGTTCCTCTCTATAGAATTTTTGGCCCAGCATGAGACAGAATGTCCGTTAAAATAATTAACTATATTCATGCTAAATACGAAGATAGAAAGTGTAAAGTGCTGTGACAGACCGACCTGATCTTAAACTGATACTATCAAAGAATCATAATTATAAAGCATGTAAGCTGTGAACTCAACCACGTGCTGAGAGATGAGCATCTTTGGCAGAGGAAAAAAACTGTGACAGGCTCTGAGACATAATGTGGAGTTCTGGGGGAGGAACTAAAAGTAGGAAGAGGGCAGCACAAGACAGGCTGTGAGGGCAGCAGGTTCCAGAGGATGAGGCTGTTACTCTTGCTGCTATGAGGTAGATTGGAAGTCTTGGAGGAACATGACCTGACTTATTTTTTAAGAACAATCTTACTACTGGGTATAAAACAAAGGAGAAGGTAAAGTGACAAGGATAAGGATGAGGATGGAAGTAATTTTTTGCTGTGTGACACATAGTTCCAAGTATATCAGTGATGAATTGAGGACGCATTACTACATTATTAATAAAGCACTATGCTTACTACATCCATTTTCAGATAAGCAAACTAAAGTTCAGAGAAATTAGCTAAACTACCCAAGGGATTCAGACATTTCAGGACATGCAGTCTGACTCCCAGAGGGAGGCCACACCTCATGGCAACCTAATATCCTGGTGATTTAGGAAAAACACTGAAGACCTGTAAATGTTAATTTACAAGTCCAATTTTCTGTATAAGTAGTTTCTTAATCATTTCTACATTATGATCATGTCTTCTCCCACCCTTAAGACTCTGATGAATGCTATAGGCATGCTTCCTAATAGCACCTCAAAAACACTCCAATTTCAGAAAGTCAGTTTCTAAAAAGATATAAGCTTAAACAATTCAAATATAGATATATAATGACTTTTATTTATTTATTTATTTTTCTTTTTGTGCAACTGGAGATTGAACTGAGGCCTTTGTGCTTGCCTGGGAAGCGCTTATTCCACTGAGCCATCTCCCCAGCCCTATAGATATATAATGAAGGGATAATAATAAGTTCTAATTATAGTGACTCATTTATTAAGCTTAAACACAGGATACTTTATGGTTAAACAATAGTAGCTGCAGGCAGGTGGCTGAAGTCTGGTCTAGTCTGGTTCACAGTCCAAGAAAGTCAAACTGCTTTGAGAGTTTCATGTGTAAGAGCTAGATTATGTGACAGCAATGTCAGTGAACACATCCCACTGAAGGAAAAATTCCAAAAATGCATCCTAAGACATGAGAAGTAGGACTTGGGCTACAGGAAATACATTCTAAAAAAGTAAAAATCAACAAACTTACTTAATTATAAACTTCCAAGTATTGGCATGAAATGCATGATCCATACTGGAAATAACTGAGCAGATATCCAATAATGAATGAATAACTATAAAAGAAAATAATAGATCACTTAGGATATTCAAGTGTCATATGGAGAGATTTTCTATTTTTAGAAGTATCAAATGAATAGTCAATATTTGAATTAAGACCAGTAATATAGTTGCAAAATAATTAAAAATAAAATGTCACACTTTTAGCATTCTTACAAATTGTGGAAATGTACCTTTGAAATTTACTCTTATCCCATAACTTAAATAAAACTAAAAATGTGTAGTAGAAAAGCTGTGCCCAGGCTGGAGCGACAGCTCAGTAGAGTAACTGCTTGCTTGCCAAGCATAAGGTCCTGAGTTCAATCCCTGGTAACACACACATGCACGCACGTACACACACCCACAGAGAGAAAGAAAAGCTGTAGGACCAGCCAGATAGCTGAATGGACTAAAGCCCAGTAGCTGGGGTTCGATCCCCAGCGTGCTATGCTGGCCCTGTTCTTAGAGCATGTTGAGACAGTGATTGAGATTGGGTGTGGTGGTACGCACCTGTAATCCTAGAACTTGGGGAGGCTGAAAGGAGGAGGGTTACTACAGCCCAATCTATGTAGTGAGACCCTGCAGACCCTAAGACCCTGTAGACTGTCCTAAATTCATAAAAAAAAGCTATGCCCTAATACAATCAAAATATCCTAGTTATAATTTTCATCCAAAGTGGCAAACTGCTAGAGAAGAAAATCTACCAAAGAAGTTTGAAAGTTAATTTATTCTGCATTCATGTAAGAGTTTTCTCCACATGTGGTGGACAATTTGTACAAATGGCCAGAATTGCCCTTCTTATTACACCCGTACTCTTTCCCACCAACTCTGAGCATAGCCCCATGAACTGATTTGACAAAAGGGACAATAAAAGTGAGGCAAGTGGAAATCTGTAAAGCACTTGCATACTAAAATTGCCCTTTGGGAAACTCTGAGGCCATGAGAAAGTAACCAAGCCCAGGCTAATCTACACAACAACGTGCTACATCGGACTTTGTTAGTGCTTCTGCCTCTGCTGACAGTCAGATGTGAGTTAAGTCATTGGCTACAAACACATGAGTGAGCTGAGGTGCACTATGTGGGCCCAGCTGATCCCAGCCTAAACTGCAGACTCAGAAATAGGAAAAAATAAAATAGTGGTTATTTTAAACTAACGTTTTTGGGATAATCTGTTAGAAAACAAAAGTACATAAAACTCAGCTATTCTCTTTATGTAACAAAGCTATGAATTTAATCTTTGCCCTTTTATCTGGGCCAAAATCTATTTCTGAGTGATGAAATCAAAAACAGGTGGTTACAATCATCAATCCCTTAAAAATAAGCTAGTATAGCTGGGCAGTGACACTGGTCCACTCCTAGCATCAAGATAATCAAAGGGGGGATTAAAAAAAATGAAGTATATCATATATAAAATGAGTTGTACTTCATTATAACAAACAAATATCTATGTGGTGTGCACGTACATATTCACAATCATATACACATAGTTGTATATGTTCTAGGAAGGAATGTAAACTGTACTTCTTGCTTTTGGATATGGTGAAAAAACTCTAAAGCTATTATCTTCGAATACAGACCACTTTAGAATATATAAATTAATATAACCATTAATTACATATACAAATCTATGTTAAGGCACCAAAACTAAATTTTATAAATTTCAAAATTTGAAACAATAAAAACTATCTTAAATGTAATAATTTACCTGCTACATGAATTATCATCTTACCTTATGTAAAAAGCTTTCTTCACTTACCTAGTACCATATTCAAAACATCATCATTGTCATCTAGTAAAGGGTCCATGCAAACCATGTCCAGCAGCTCCATCAGCTGCTTTTGAAGAGAATAGGCTTCCTTAAAGAGTGCCTGAAGAAGGTCTGAAACTAGGTGCAAACGCCCAGAATATACAGAGTCGCTATTCTAATCAGCAAATACAGAAATGAGAGAAAAACAAGTCACACAGAGCTCAAGACAAGAGCCAAATATACTTTAAGTCATGCTATCAGAGATTATAAGTATAGTTTTCAGCTGACTCAAATATTCAGTAAATTGCACATATTTAGTAAACATCCACTTATGCAATGTACTTTATAGAGGTATACTCACACATAAAGTAATTTGTCTTTCAATTATAAAATTAAAAAGGGCTGGCCAGATAGCTCAGCGGATTAAAGCCTTAGGCAGAGTGCAGGGGCTAGGGTGGCCTGCTGTGCGAGCCCCACCCCTGAGGCACACTGAGATGGCAAATGAGACTGAGTATGGTGGCCCTCGCCTGTTATCCCAGCGCTTGGGAGGCTGTAAACAGTCCAGTCTGTGTAATGAGACCATGTACTAAATACAAAAATTAATTTAATTAAAAGGTAAATAACATTTGCTCAAGTGCATATTTTAGTACCATTACCAAAAAAAGTATTAACTAATTTTCATTTGTCCAAAAATAGCAGTATCAACAGTGCGTGGATCCAACAAATTCTAAGCCACATTTTCTGTCTTAAAGTGATTTGGGAATATATAAATGTATAAAGGGTTAAGTGCCCTGTGAAAAGAGTTCAGGCATCAAATCACTAAGCTGATCAATCGCTGATCTACCAATTCCATATGGCAGAATAATTTCAGCACTGTGATCAACATAAATACTATCATTTCTTTACAAATTAAAAAAAGGCCTTTTTATGACATCTACATAATCATTTCTTATACATGTAATATTCCAGTCAAAACAAATCATAATTTACGGCATAACATTTAAAATATAAACCAAAATCTGTGCTACAGATACATCAAGAGGATACCAGTCTAAGTGCTGGGCATGGTGGTGCATGCCTGTAATCTCAGCACTTGGGAGGCTGAGATAGGAAGATGTTCCAATTTCAAAGCCAGCCTGGGCTACATAATGTGAGTTCCGCATGAGAAAAACTTTAAAGAATCAATAACCGGGATCTCATCTTTTTTGAAAAGCTTCTGCACATCAGAAGAAATCACTAATAGAGTAAAAAGAAAATCCAGGAAGTGGGAAACAATTATAGCAGACTGTCAGACAAAGGACTCCTATCTAGAACATATGAAGAATAAATCAGGCCACCAAAATTCCAAGACCTAATCCAAAACTAGGCATCTGAGATGAATATACATGTCATAAATAGATACAAATGGCAATAAATACATGAAAAAAAAAAGTTCAACATCATTGGACATTCAAGAGATGCAAATAAAAATGATACTTATGCCAGAAAGAATGGCTATCATCAAGAAATAAATCAATGAACAAATGCTGGAGAGGCTGTGGGGAAAAAAAAACCTTTCTCCACTGCTGGTGGAAGTGAAGGCTGGTACAACACTATGGAAATCAGTATGAAGATTCCTCAAAAAGCTGGGATGGAGGTCCCATTCAAGCCAGCTATTCCCCTCCTAGGTATTTTTCCAAAAGAACTGAAATCATCATATCAGAGTAATATAAGTGCACCCATTTGCAGTTGCAAAATTTATCAAAGCTAAATCTTGGAAACAACCCAAATGCCCATCAATTGAGGAATGGATAAAAAAGATATGGTATTTTTACACAATAGAGTATTATTCATCTATGAAAAAAAGATAATTCGAGGCTTTTGTAGATAAATGGATGCTGCTAGTCTATATTGCTGAGAGAATAAATCAGATCCACATGTGCAAACATCAAATTATCTGGCCAATGTGAGGACTTGAAAGAGTAAAATCTAAAAGGTTCAAAAGATACAGTGAAAGGGAAAGAAATAGTCCAATGGGAAGGAAAAACTGGGATCAGGAAAGGACAAATGTAACAAGGAAAAAAAATGTATATTATATAGAATAGTTTGGATAATTGTATTGTCAATTTCTTTTTTTTTTTTTTTTTTTGTCTTTTCGAGACAGGGTCTCACTGCAGTTCAGGCTGGCCTTAAGCTCACTTTGTAGCTCAGGCTGGTCTCGAACCCACCAGCAATCCTCCTGCCTCAGCCTCCCAAGTGCTGGGATTACAGGCATGCACCATCACGCCCAGCTTGTATTGTCGATTTCTGCTGGTCATCTGCAAGGAGCAGCTATTGCTTAAATTTTTTTTAACCTTGATTTGTTTCCTCCATTGAATTTCTTATAACTTGTTACTGAAAAAATGAATCTCACACATTTAAATCTGGTAATATGAACAAACTAACTTGAAGACAGCATTATGTAAACAGCAATCACTGTTTAATTCCTCTTACTTTGCTTAGTGTAATCTTGTATCATTTCTAATGCTATATCATTGTTTATATTTCTATTTTATCTTTAAAAAAAAACTGCTGGAAAAACTGGCTTTGCAGACGCTAAGATTAAAATTGGACCATACCTTTCACTAAGCACTACATGAAATTCAAAATGGATTAAGACCTAGATATTAAAAACGAAACACTAAATCTGCTAGAAAATGGAATATGTAAAACTCTTGAAGACATTGGTATAGGTGAGGACTTCATAAACAAAACCCTGCAAACACAGGAATCATCACAAAGAATCAACAACTGAAATCTCATCTTACTGAAAAGCTTTTGCACAGCAAGGAAAACCACCAACAGAGTGAAGAGACAATCCATAATGTAGGGAAAGAACATCTGCCAGTTGCTCCTCAGACTAAAAATTACTATGAAAAACATAGAGAACTTAAAAAAAGAAAAAAATCAGATATAACAAATTTAAAAACCCAATTTAAAAAGGGGCTCTGTGACAAATACACGTTTCTGAGAGAATACAAACAGCAAGTATAAAAAAAAAAAAGGTAAAAATTACCCATCCTTTGAGAAATGCAAATTAAAATAACAAGGATTCCACCTCAACTCTGAAAAGAATCAATAACAATGCTGGCTGGGCAATAGAGAAAAAAGAATCTTTCTCCACTGCTGGTGAAAGTATAGACTAGCATGTAGACAACCACTGTGGAAATCAATGTGGTGATTTCTCAAAAAATTAAGATTAGAGGACAGAGTCATTCCTTTCTTGGCTATCTTCCAAAAAGAATGAAAAGTATCATACCACAGTGATATATGAACATTTATGTTTATAATGGCACAGTTTGTAATCACTGTATCTTGGAAACAACCCAAGAGCCCATCAACTGGTGAATGGATGAAGATTTTTGCTTTCAAAAACAATGTAATATACTCTTTAAACAAAATAAATCAGGACACACATGTAAACACCACATTGCTTCTCTGGCATGAGAAACCAAAAACATAAAGACCAAAATGTATAACAGGCATTGTGAAATAGGAAACATATATTCAAATGGAGAAGAACAAGGGAGAGCAGAGGAGAAAAGTAAAAAGAAAAGAAGGAAAATATGGAAACAAGGTATTGTAATTGGAGAGGAAAAAAGGGGTGAAGAGGAATGGGGAAAAAGTTACATTATGTACTGGAACAAATTCTCTATGACAAATGTGATTGCTTATATATATCTAAAATGTACCAATAAAATCTAATTTAAAAAAATAAAAGTACAATACTAAACAAGTGCTCTCTATTTCTGCTCCATAGTAGAGTAAAATGCAGTTACGTGTAAAATTTCACTAAATATCTTAGATGAAGCACACAACCCTTTCAAACAAACTACATAATGAATATAGACAGGCTGCAAGTAGTTTCTATTTACATTTTACTGCAAGATGGAATAATTTCCCAGGTGATTTCATGTACTCATTTTATGCACCTAGTCTTTAGTCTCATCCAGATCCAGAAAGGCTCTATGCTTAAAAAAAATCCCAATCCCCAAGGATATCAACAGACTGACATGAACGAGACTGTGCGCCACCTTCATCTAGAACCTCCAGGGAAATCAGGAGCCCACACACTGTGCACACAGTCTTTTCTTTAAAAAACTGCTCTTCTTTAATGGTCAAACTGCTCTCATATCTAACGTGCTATATAAAAACTATTCCATAAACCAAAATACTGTCTTCATATCTTTTTGCAAAATGTTAAGTAAACTATGTCAATGAAGAAAAGAGAAAAATTCAAAAAGTTTATGTCAAAAAGCCAGTAAGTCCTCTGAGGCCCAATTCATTTGTTTCTGGGATGCAGAGCCATGTAGATGGTGACAAGGCAAGAGTAGATGGTCCCTCTCAGCATCAGGGCCATGGGTTTGTCTGGTATTCACTGGGCAGGCTTCATGTAAAGTGCATAGGCACACCATTGGACTTTTAAAAAAACTTCTGAAGGTCTGGAATTTTGTTCTTCCCTGCATTAATTGTATGCAGAGTTAACTGGAGAGTCAATAGGTATGACAAATGATAGACAGTGTTTCACTGTCTAACGCCCATTCTCTAGACAACTTGTTCATGAAGCCACTAAACCTGTAACTCAATTCGTTTGCAAGGGCTGGTGGCAACTCAAGTTGTTAACTGAAGGTTCATGCTTCTCTATTCAGTTTTCAAAGTCTCTCTACTACACAGAGGCAGATCTCAGTGTCCTTAGAGATACCAGCCTGGGATTTTTCAATGAATCCCATGCAAGAAAGGATGTTGCAATGTTCCTCCCAGAACTTGTCCGGAATCCAGATACAGAGCTAAATCTATATCTGAGATCATCTAGAAGCATAATCCAAGTTGTTAGGCCAGTTGTAACCTGAGGTTCCACTGTGCATGATTACTGTATTACAGCTTCCTATAGGTGTTATATAGGTAACCAACCCACACAACAATTTATTTTGAAGTAATTACTGCATTTATGCTCTCTATACTGAGGAAAAGACCATCTTAATAACACTAACTAAAATGTAGAATCTTATATAGATGTTATTTCTTTTTTTTTTGGCGGAACTGGGGATTGAACTCAGGCCCTTACACTTGCCAGACAAGCACTTATTCTACTGAGCTATCTCCCCAACCACTATAGATGCTATTTTACTCAGATCTCCCCCACACAAATACTGGTTCTAGGCTGATTTAAAGTGACCAAGACCTGTTACTCACCTTGCAATGTACAAATGTACTTTTGATTACATGAAGGACAGAGGAGGGAAGACTATGAATATTTTCTAGCATGATGGATTCCTGTGTGGCACAGATATGCTGAACACATCCTGTAAGAGTTCCTAAGACCTGCACCATTTTCTGCAAATTAGGAAAGACATTTCATTGTAGGTATACATTTTTATGTACTATAAAAGATGTATCATATAGTATGCTGGGTGTTAGGGATATAGCAGATGCTGTTTACTTTTTCACAGAACTTGTCTATCAAAGAACTACCAATAGCCATGTGGAATCTTAGCCCATACCTTAAAGCACCTAACAAGTATTCTATACATATCCCTTGAAAATTAAAGGGAGGGCATGCTAACCTATCTTGTTATAAGAATGCATATATTTAACCAACATAAAGTTGTATTAAAAAATTCATATTCATCTTTCTGTATTCAAATTGCTAATCCACAAGACTACTTCCAGCATTAGGCCGTTACATAGGGATTAACTAGCTAATCAATATTAGCACAACATTTTTCAGTTTCTATCTATCCTTCCCAATCATTTAACTCACTTGCAAAATATTCCTTAGCGTGGTCTGAATTTCTACATTTTGGCTTGACAGTTCCCTGGCTTGAGTGGTTAATTCATACATCATCTCATCAAATAATTTTACAGTCTGTGAAAAAAATTGGGTTATAAATAAATCAGAAAAACAAAAATCGTTAGTATAGGTTGTCTTTGTTTTGTTTGAAGTACTGGAAATTTTTACTTGATTTTCCCAATACTTTAGTTTTTTCTCTTCTAAGACTTCTTCAATAAATTTTTAGTTCTATTTTTCTAAACATTGAAATTCACCAATTATTAATAAATATGAAAAAGGGATTTCTACAATCCATCACAAACTTTCATTGACTAATTTTACATGACCATTTAAAAATTAGCCACAATTTAAATTCAATTACAGTAAAGGCATCAGTTAGTAAAACCTGAAAACAAGTGCTCAGTCACACCCATATGATCTATTATTTAATTCTTACTACTTATACCTCAAGTATGTTTGATAAATTAGAATACAGAGCCACAATTAAGACTGAATAATGTGAAAGTGAGAATAGATTTTAAGAACCTTTATAACATGTAGATACGACAGCAATACTATACCTTTGGTAACACTTGTGAAAAGAAAGTCTGTTCCAATGTCAAGTGGTTCACATGAGGTAAAAACATTTCTATCATAATTTTCAAAATTTCTATAAAACAAAATAATATTTTTCAAAATTGTCAATTAGCAAGCCTTTGTTTTTACCAAATGCAACTACCAATCTGAAGCTTTGTACAATTTCAAAATGCTATATTCTATATACAGAAAATATGTCAAATCTAGTAACAAAAGAAAAAGAAAAATATATCCAGCAACCTAACACTAAATAAACTGACATGAATACATTTGTCAAACAGCATTTGCCATCATTAAAATATTTGAAAGCATTATAATAAAAAGTTCACAATAGTTTAAGGTTGAACAAAAAGAAGTATGATCTCAATTTAATTTAAACATGTACATACATCGAATAGATAGGCCGACAAGCAGGTACCGAATGAGATCATTTTCACCACCTTATCTATTTCTGATTTTCTGCATGTTGCAATGTTCTACAATGAATATAGTTTCTACTTATCAAGGAAAACTGATAAAGATGAAAATAAAGTCAATTTTTTTCAAATGACATTAAGCAGTACATGTTGAAGAAGTTTGTACATTTAAATTACTAAACATTGTAGAAGCTAAAATATAGAAAATGATTAAGTTGAAGAGAACACAAAATGGTAAGGTCATATCCATTAACCTATTTGGTCCTGAGAACTCAATGACACCAAAGTAAATTATATAACCAAAATAATTTTACTTACGAATATGCTCAATCCAACTCTCTGAATGCTGATACATAGAGTAAAACAATTAAGGAAAATACTATTATCATTGTAACAGAATATTAATTCCTGATAAAAAGGACCCTTCTTAAAATTTAGCAACGATCCATGAGATCAAAATTATACTCAAATTACTGGCTTACTTTTATTTTAAAAATTGAGTATTAGGTAGATAACAAAATTATAAAAATAATTCAGGGAAATATTTTCAATACCATTTAAGAGATAACTTAGCTTTTCAAATTATGACCAGTCATAAAATACTTTTGACACATAACTAACAATAATGTTAGTCCATGAACTCCTGGTCTCTACTACTGATCTGAGATTTCTTTCTCTTCATCATACTTTACTTCTACTCATCTTTTCGTATTACAGTACTTGCATTCCTATTATGCCAACCTTACCAGAAATTACTCTGCATTCAATATAGAAGTTATACACCATTAATAGTTACTAGAAATGTTTTATTGTAAAGATACCATAGGGAATATGTGTCCTATGTTTTTTACTGCAAACTTTCTTTGAAGAATGGATTACAAGAAGACACGTGTAAAATAAGGAGGTTATTAACAATAAGTCAGGCTATAGGAGTTCAGAATTAAGAATCAGTGTAGTAGCAAGTGGTGGAAATAGGTGGTCTGACTCACCTTTGAGAAACAATAGCCTAAGTATGAAAGAATCTGAAGGTTTCAGTTTTTTGTGTTTTTTTTTAAGATTTTGGTTTGTAAAGCCATTTAAGAAATTGTAAATACATTTTAGTTCTCTTGAATATGTTAAATTTCAGATACAAAGCAAGATGGAAATGTTAACTTTAAATTTAGTGAAGTTCCCATAAACCTGAAGAGATAAAGGAACCATGTGAGATATTTCTGTGCGCATGGAGTTAAAACAGTGTCTGGTACACAGACGCAGAGTACACAAGTGGTTTCCAGTAGGAGGTTGGTCATTTGTTTCACAGGGACTCCTCAAGTGAAAACAGAAATTTTCATAACTGCACAGTAACTAAAAAGGCTTTGGCACCAAAAATTTTTAATGCCTAGATGAATGACTTTTATACAATATTTAGTGACATTAGGCTTTCCCTGAAAAGTTGTTTGTGCACTGTCGAGGTTCTCTCAACTGAGCTTTCTTTCCCCGTATGGAATGTAATTTTATGTTGAAGCTGAGCTCAACGAGGAAAAATACCTTGTAACATAAGGGTTAGGGCTCCAATCACAGTGACAAACATAAGGACATTAGACATACAGAGAAATATTTGTCCTTGGCAGAGTGTCATCAAATAACTCCGATGCAGGGCCGAGAATGTAGCTCAGTGCTGGAGCCCTACACCGGCATGCACACAGCCCGAGTTTGATTCCCAGCACCACAAACAACAAGACAAAACTGGTGAAAAGTGTTCAGCGCGCAACCTGGCACACAGAAAGTACTGAATAAAATAACATTTATAAACACTAGTTTATTCAGCACTTTAAAAAAAAAAAAAAAAAAAAAAAAAACTGAGCCGGGGAGAAGGATCAGTAGAGTAAGCAGTACCCTGGCAAGCCCAAGCTCCTGAGTTCCAACAATAACAAAAAAAAAAAAAAAACTCAAACGAAGCAAAAGCCAACCTGAAGCAACAACTGAAGCAATTCCTTTTAATTAGCCAGAGGAAGGGAGTAAACTAAACATCTTTTAAAGACCTGGCACCTTGGGAGAGCTCTGTCCTTTTATCTCCACAACACCGAGGAAGGCGTGACTCAAACTCCGCAGCCCGTGTGCGAAGGTTTCGTAAAAGCTCAGAGAAATGCGCTACAGCTCCGGCTCTCAACTCCGGTCTGGGTCACCGCCCTCCCACCAGCTCCCAGCAAAATAGCTCACGCTGACCTGCAATTAAGGAACGCGCAGGAACCCACCAAGGCACACAGACGGGAGGAAAACGCCGCTCTACGCCAAAGCCCCGCCCTCGCAAACGCAGATCCCGCCGTCTTTGCGCTCGCCAGGGGCAGACGGGGTCCGGTCCCCGCCCTGCGAGAGGGTAAGTGACCATAGAGGATATGAGGAGCCGAGGCAGAACAGACGGCAGCTCCTGGCGGCACAGCTCCTCCGGCCAGCTGCTCAACTCCTCCAAGATACCTATTCCTTCCTCAGACATGCTGTGGCGAAAGAAGCCAACTTCAAACCAGTCCCGCCACAGCCCAACCGGAAGCCCGACCATCCCGGCAGGCCTCGCGAGCCCTCCGTCAGGACTTGAACCATAGAGAGGGAGCCGACTTCCGCTGCAGTGGAGAGGTGAAACCGGGCCTATCTGGCTGCCTGGATGACTCGACTCGCTGTTTCGCGCTCTCAGGTGGACTACTCCAGGACTCTCCCAGCAGCGTGCGCTCCAGTTCCGGCTTACTGCAGACTGAGCGTTGAGTGCTGCGCTTCTGGGAGGTGAGAGCCTGAAGTGCCCAGGTTAGGCTCCTTAGCGCTTTGAGGTTGCTCTTCTAGGGTAAAATTTGATCGGGACCTGTCCAGGAAGTGGCTCCCAACCTACTTGGAGAGGTGGAAACTGGAGTATGTACCTTCTGCATCCCGGGGGAAGGAGAGCGGCGGGGAGAAGTGAAGAGGGCGGTCGGGGAGTGATGGGAGATGAACCGCGTTGCTGTGCAGAGCTAGCAGGTGGTACGGAACTCTGGCACTATGGGAGGCTGAGGTACAAGGGTCGCAGGTTCAAGCCCAGTCTAGGCAATTTAGCGACTTAATGAAACCCTAGCTCAAAATTTAAAACGGTAATAATAAAGGGTTGGAAGACAGCTTACTGAGAAGGACCGGTGTCCATTGCTTAGTATACACACACACATACACACACACTCACTCACTCACTCACATCCCAGAACCAGCTGGGTACACTTCGAATAGACTAATGTTTAGTGCTGTGCTCTTATTTTGTGATCAGCTCAAACACCGAGCTCTTCTTTAGTAATTGCTCCCAGAAAACCCCAGTCTGATAAAACGAGGGTTGCTGGTCAGGAAGGGATATTTGAAATGAAATCCTTTGATTGAATTTACATGCTTCTGCTGTTAGGTCTGAGAAGCCCACCGCGTGAAGAAAGACTCCAGGAGACGTCCTCTCATGCAAAAGCAAGGGGATTTTATTTTCCATGTATGTATGGGGCTCACTGAACGTGCAGGAACAGAGAGCGTCTTTAGTGTAGCAAACATATTTTTTAAAGGCAGAAAGCACAAAATGGGGAGGGAGCCAGCAAGGTTACAGAAGCAGATCGCATTGGTTAGTTTAGGTTGACCTTTAAAATAATTGGTGGGTTTGAGAATATATGACTTTTTAAAGAAACTAAGAGGGGTAGGCCATAGGGCAACTATTAGTTAACTCTGTGGTTTTAGCTGTTTCCCGAGAATGGCTGGGTCAAAGTGACTTATTTTATAAGAATGTTCCCAGGCT
>PVKA01003660.1:0-39975 GCA_004027165.1 Ctenomys sociabilis | reverse complement strand
CTTCTCTTTGTTTTAAAAACATGGATAATTTAAGCTCTATGGCCGTAAGCAGACGTAACATTAGGCAGTAATCTATACAAGCTGACATGGTTTGTTGATGTACTAAGGCGACACATACAGAACAGGATGGCGGCGTAACCTCATGTATGGTCTTAGAAATTATTTGGGCTTTACACTGCCCATACCTGTGAATGTTTATTTTAAAAGCAATGTTCAACTATAATCTTGAACTTCTGTGTTTTGGGGAAATGGCTAAAAGAAATTTTAGATATTCAAGGGACTGCTGAATAGCACCAAGTATTTAGGCTAACCAATTTCAGAATCATGGGCTTTGTTCTGGTAGTTGTGGCAGTGACTGCTATACTGTTGTTCTTTTTGGTTTATTTATAATTTTTTGTTTGTTTGTTTGTTTTTGCAGTACTGGGGATGGAACTCAGGACCTTGCACTTGCCAGGCAAGCACTTATTCTACTGAGCCATCTCACCAGCCCTTATTTTTGGGTTATTTTTACAGTTTATCTTCTCCTCCAGATTTTTAATTTAAGGTATGTGCATGAGTCCCCAAATCTCTTCTCTCTTCCCATAGCTGTTTTAGAAAAAGAAGCTGGGTAAAGTAGGTAAAGGGGTTAGTATTTCATTTTATTGAAATATGCCGTTTTGCTTTAAACATCATTTTATTATTTCTCTAGGGTCAAATGAAAGAAAATTAAGACCTCTTTAAAAAGTCTTTGAAGCCAAGAGTGGTGGTGCACATCTGTAATCCAGGACTCTCGAGTCTGAGGCAGGAAGATCCCTGCATATTCAAGGGCAGCCTGGGCTACATAGTAAGTTCAACAGAGCAAGATGCTGTCTCAAACAAACAAAAAAGTTTTTGGAAGTATCTCTACATGTCTGTAGTGGTGTAGGAGCAGCTAAAGAAAAGTTGACTTCAGTGGGAATAATTGAATAATTGAGGCAAGTTTCTGTGTATCATCAGATTTTGTTCAGAAGTTTGACAGAGTCTTTCTTTGCATTTAAGAATTGTGTACATTTAATAAGAAGATGAACTTTCAATTTAATTTCAATATAGAAGAAGATGAAAATGAATTAACATGCCTTGAAGATGGAGCTTTGACTCTGTATCCCTTAAAAGGGTCAACAGCCTCAAAAAGTCAAAAAGGAAAACAGAAAGAGAGGAAACAGGCTATTGAAGAGTCTGATGTGCCTCCAGAGCACTTGTGGCAGTGCAGGACAACGGGAAATATAGAGTCTCAAGACTCTGGCAGCCCAGTCAGTGTAGCCAGTAGTGCAAGGGACTTGGACTCAAAGGAAAAGCAGCCCTCCCTGGGAGTTGCCAAAGAGCATGCTATTCCTGAAGATTTGAAGAAAGTGTTAGAAAATGAAGTCATAGAAATGCTACCAGATCTTCAACATGTTAACATATCAATAGTGAAAATTGAATGGTCAAAAAAAAACTTCCCTGGAGAAAATATAATTTACAAAAGCTTATCTCCTCACTCTGATCTGATTACAGGTGTTTATGAAGGAGGCTTAAAAATCTGGGAATGTACGTTTGATCTACTGGCCTATTTCACAAAGGCCAAAGTAAAATTCGCTGGGAAAAAAGTGTTAGATCTTGGCTGTGGATCAGGATTGCTAGGTATAACTGCATTGAAGGGAGGGGCCAAAGAAGTTCATTTTCAAGATTATAACAGTTTGGTGATTGATGAAGTGACTTTACCTAATGTAGTTGCAAACTGCACTTTGGAAGATGAAGAAAGTGATGTAAATGAACCAGATGTGAAAAGGTACAAGTCAGAAGGAGCACAAGAACTTTGTAAATGCCAGTTCTTTTCTGGAGAGTGGTCTGAGTTTTGTAAGCTTATATTAAGCAGTGAAAATCTCTTTGTAAAATATGACCTCATTCTTACTTCTGAAACCATTTATAATCCAGACTATTATACTACTTTACACCAAACATTCCATAGACTATTGAGTAAAGGTGGGCGGGTGCTGTTGGCCAGCAAAGCACATTATTTTGGTGTTGGTGGAGGTGTTCATCTTTTTCAGAAGTTTGTAGAAGAAAGGGATGTATTTGAGACTAAGGTACTAGAAATAATTGATGGAGGACTGAAGAGGTTCCTAATTGAAATTACTTTTAAGTACCCTAGTTAATATTCCTTAAATGTCCCAAATGAAATAAACACAATGACCCAAAACTGATTCATTTTTGCTCTTTATATGTGTTTGCGTGAAATGATGGCATTTGTTTTGTTTGTTTTTTCCACAAATAGGCCAACTCTGTTGGCAGCCTTGTACTTTGTAGGAAGAAACCGAGTATCTTTGAGGATCCTGTGAAATCTGGGTAACATTTTGTAGGAAAGTTCTCCATCTTCATTTCTTTGACTTTTTTTTACAACTTCTGCCATTACATTAAAAAGTTTCCCAGGAAATCTTATCTAAAATTTGAATTTCTTCTTAATCTTTTGTCAGTTCCTTGTCCACAGGAAGTGCCCGGTCAGGTTATTGAGAAGGAAAAACCATGATATACTTAGCAACACTAGATATCCTCAGTACACATAACTTCCTTTGTATGAAGTTAAAATTCAGTTCAGATAACCCTTAAAGGTGAGTGAATTCATCATCTACAAAGGAAGTTATTGAACAGAAATACTTTTTCAGGGTAATGATTAGTTCTTTGCAAACAAAAGCTATATACAAAAGGCAGTAATAATGAGCAATTTGAAAGCTAAAGTAGAAAAAGAAGTGGGCATTTTCCCCATTGTAGAACAGGGAGAGTGGACAATGGTCCTGTGACCTGCAAAAATATGATAAGAGATGCTGTATTCCATTTCCATCATATTTACTGATAAAATGGAAAACGTGGGGGTGAGGCTTGCCTTTGCAATATATGTCCTAAGGTTTTCCATTAAGAGTCAAAGGTGAGCAGTCTCACAAAGCACCAAATTCCTTGCCATGCTGCTCTTGGGCTGTGATTATATGCAAAAACAGACCTTCCTCAAAGCAACTTTAATCCCATGTTAGAAGCACTAGGGATCAGGAGAGCAGGCACATTTTCAGTCTCATGTGCCTCTTTTAGCTCCTCTTCAGACCTATGCTTAATCTTACAAACTTATGTAATCTACCTTCTGAAATGAGCATAAACTGATCAACAGCAGAACATCCAGAGTATATCCTTCACCCAGGAAGTCAGGAAAGGAGCTTTTTCTTTCTTTCTTTTTTTTTTTTAATTTAATCTTGTGACAATTTGGTGATCACAACTTTTGGTTGGTGGTGTCCAGTGTAGTGAAATAGAATAAGGTTTAAGTTATTGTACAACCGGTAAAAATAGTATGTTTGAACTGGGAGTTAAAGCTACAGAGATGTTGCTGTTCAACACTACTACCTCCAGGAATCTTAGAGATTCTTTGGCTCTCCCTACTGCACTGCACAGTTGTGAAAGCCTCTAACACATAACCAGTTAACCATGCAGTATGGATGTAGGTTAATTTTTTTAAATTCATTTTAATGACAAAATAGCAATGAAAAAACAGGTTAGTAAGACAGTTACAATAATACATTGCAATTGTCTTTGTAGTAATTCATAGGACAAGATGCAGACATAGTATCTTTACTGAACAATATTAATACAAACCTTTATTCTGAAGAAACAAGTAGCCATCTATCTATCCTGTTTTCTTTATACATATATATTTTCTCCCCATCACAAAATGGTCCTTTATTTACACTTTTGTGAAATTAGTAACACTTGACATTAGTTGCCTAGCAACTATTAGCTAACCTTAACCAGACAGAATGTGCATCTCAAGAGTAAGATAGCTGGTTTGTTTTAGGCACTGGGCCTAGTCCCACCTAGACATATTTGATCAATTTCCTAGCTCCCTGACTCCCTTTTTCATTTTATTAGAGATGGATGTTATACTGCAGATAGAGAAACGATATTTAGAGAAGTCTTTAAAGGACCTTTTCATACTTTAAGCCAGTCCAAAGATTGTAAGTACTAGAATTCAGCAAAATAACCCAATATAGTCCAATAGTCCATAATATTAGTAGGTTATCAGCAGAATTGGCAAGTTTCAGAAGTTGTTGGCTTGAGCCTTTTACAGCTCAGCATATTAACATGGCATTATTTTTTATACCTCATAGTTATATTTTCTGTTGCATGGTTAAGACCAAGTTAAAGCAAGAGCTATATAACTAAAACTAACTTTTGTATCTGATAAAGTCAGTCAAATCCCCTCAGAATTTACCCTGGAATCATGTACAGCACCTTGTAGATCTTTTATCAGTATCAGCATCTGGATGAATCAAGGCCATTGCTTGACCAATGTTTTCTGTGAAAGCCTGAGAGAATTTTTTCTCTCCAGGTGACTCTCCTTAGGCACACTCTAAATCCATCACTTTCTTCTGTGGCCCCATAATCTCCTTGATCAGAAAAATTAGGATACCACAGAGTTACAAAACATCACAGCACAGGTTTTCTTATATCAAGAGTCCTCCTTGACCTTGAAGGGCTAGGGCCCAAATATTGGCTATCCTTGTAGCCCTTCTTTTTCTCTAATTTTTGGTCTGCAAACTTTAGGTGTTAAATATCCAGAAGAGAAGCTTAATTATATTATTATCTTGTAGCAGGCAGTTGAGCTTAACATCACTATCTGTCTGAATATCAAACACTTTAGACATAACATGGAACTGTTATTTTCGAACAACTATAGAAATTCTAAACATTAAATCCTTATAGCATGTGGAAAAAAAACTTACACACCACTACACAGAAGTTTAGAAATCAAACCATATACAACATTGTAGCAGGACAATCCTTTGACATTTTTCTTCTCTTGTTTTATTACCTTTTTCTTACAAACATTTACTTTAAAGAGAGTATAACAACAATTTATATGACATTAGAACCAGCACACATTTAGAATACCAAAGTAACTGGCATTTCAAGCATGATTTTAGTATCACACACTGCCATCCCCAGTTCAGTCACTCAGTTCAGACATTAGCATATATAGCAGCTCAGGGTAAGAACCCTACCCATCAACTCCTGTCTTCAAAATCCTGCCAGAGAGATTTAGGAGCATTTCCTTAACCATCTTGTTTATATAAATGTATGGTTTTGCCCCTGCTATATTTCCTCTTTTTCTCCTTTCACTTTCTTTGTTGTTTAATTCTTAAGTTCTCACTTTCAATTTAACTGTATTATACCTTTCAATTTTTATTTCTTTTTTTGAGTTCCTACACTAGGGAGACAATAAGATATTTACACATGTGGGTCTGTATTTCACTTATGAATATATCTTCAAACTGCATCCACTTATATATGAAGGCTTCAAGTTTATTTTTCCATATACCTCAGAAATACCTACTATGTAAAAATACCAGGTCTTTTTCATCCATTCTTCAGGTGATGGGCATTTTGATTGCTTGCAAGATTTAGCTATCACAAATTGTGCTGCTATACACATAGGCACACATATATCACTCTGATACAATATTTTCAATTCTTTTGGGAAGATTCCAATAGGAGGATAGCAGGATTGAATACTATTTCCTGCCTTAATTTCTTGAGGACTCTCCACACTGATTTCCATGATGATTGCACCAGTATACATTCCCACCAGCAATGAAGAATGGTTCCTTTTTCCCCACAGCCTCTCCAACATTTGTTGTTTGTTGATTTCTTTATGATGGCCATTCTTTCTGGGGTGAGATGGTATCTCAGTGTAGTTTTAATTTGTATTTCATGAATGGCTAATGATGTGGAGCATTTTTTCATTTTATTAGTTTCTTGTATTTCTTCCTCTAAGAAGTGTGTATTCATGTCAAAAGCCCATTTCTGGATTGGGTCTTTAAATTTTGAGGCCCTGTTTTTTAGTTCTTTATAAGTTCCAGAGAGAAGACCTTTGTCTCAGTGCTTATTACTTAAGATCATTTTCAAATTTGTGGGTTGGCTTTTCACTCTGTTGGTAATTTCTTTTGATATGCAAAAACTCAATGAGAGGAGATCCTAGTTATTGATTTGTTTAAGTATTTCCTGTGCAATTTGATTTTTGCTCATGAACTCTTTGCCTATCCCTGTCTTCAAGATTTCTAGCTACTTTCTCTTCTGGGAGACTTAATGTTTCTGTTTTAATGTTTAGATATTTAATCCATTTTGACTTTAGTTTAGTGCATGGTGATGGACCTGGGTCAAGTTTTAGTTTTTGGCATGTAGAGAGCAAGTTTTTCCAGCAGCATTTGTTAAAGAGGCTACCTTTCTTCCAGTAAGTGTGTTTGGCCCCTTTGTCAAAGATAAGATGGCTGAGTTTGTTTGAAGTTGTATCTTCATCATCTATTCCATTGATATTTGGTCTATTTTGTTGCTAATACTATGCAGCCTTCATCACTGTAGCTTTGTAGTATAATTTCAAGTCAGGGATTGTGATGCCTCCTCTCTTACCTTTGTTGCTCAGGATTGCTTTGCTAATCTAGGTCTTTTCAGGTTCCAGATACATTCTAGGAAAGATATCTCTAGGTCTGTGAGGTGTGTTGGTGGTATTTTGATAGGGATTGCATTAAATCTGTTTAGCAGTTTTGGGACTATGGTCATTTTTACACTGTTTGTTCTTCCTATCCAGGAGCAGGGAATATTTTTCCATTTTCTGAAATCCATTAAGATCACTTTTTGCAGAGAACTGTACTTTTCATTGAATAGATCTTTTACACCCTTTTCATTCCTTATTGCTTGTTTTTAAAAATTTTATTGAAGAACTAATAGCAATAAGATAGTTTCAAATCAAATTAGTAGGACAAATTCAATAATTAATACATTGCACATTGTTTTCGTAGTGATTTTTTGTTGTACAAGGTGCATACATGATACTCTATTTACAAACACTATTAGAACAGATGCCTCTAATCGATGAATTAAGAGAATGTAGCTGTATACTTATCTTTTTTAAAGCTGAAATATAGTACAGTTTCAATAATTAATACATGTTACATTGTTATCTTCCTAGTGGTTATCCATAGTACAAAAAGCAGACAGGATATCCTGTCCAAACACTATTACTGCAAATATTTCTTCTCAAAGAATTATACAAAAGTACTGCATATTTATCCTAACTGTACTGTTTATACAAACACAGAATGGTTCTTCCTTTGTATCCCCCTTTTTTTGTTTCATCCTGTCAAAGATTGGTATTCTATTGTCATTCAATAATTATAGGTGCTTGAATTCAGTAAACCAATGCAGTCCACAATAGTAGTGGGTTATCCACAGAAGTTGTTGACTAGAACCATTTATAGCTCAGCATATTATTATGGCTTTATTTTATATACCTCATTTTTATACTTTTCTCTTGGATGGTTAAGACCTATATAAGAAAAAATGTAACTTTTGTATTTTATGAGGTAAGTCAAGTCCCTCAGGGTTTATCCTATAACCCTGTACCTCACTTTGTAGATCCTTTGTCAGTGTCAGCCATGTGGATGAGTCACAGCCATTGCTTGACCAGTTAGCTCTCTGTGAAAGCCTGAGAGAAAGTTTGCTCTCCATGTGACTCTCCTTAGGCACACTATGCATCATTGATCACATTCCTCTGTGGCTCCATAATCTCCTTGCTCAGAAAATTTGGGGCACAACTGGATTCCATGATGTTACAGTATAGATTCTCCTATGTCCTGAGTCTTCACTGACCTTGAAAGGTTAGGGCCAAAATGTTGGCTGGCCTTGCAGCCCTTCCATTTCTCCAATTTGTGATATGCAAACTTAGGTTGTTAACCAAGAAGAGAAGCTAATTATTACCCTAAAACATATGCAGTTCAATTTACCCTAACTATTTGACTAAATTCTTTTTAGTTGTTATACTTTTCTATTTGTATTTCGTCATTTGATTTATTCCTTACTGCTTTTACTTGTGGTTTTTCTTTCCTCTTTTTTGATGAGGTTAGCTATGAGCTTATCAATTTTATTTAGTTTTTCAAAGAACCAGCTTTTTTATTTGTTCTTTATGTTGCTTTTTGGTCTCAATTGCATTAATTTCTTCTCTAGTCTTTATAATTTCCTCCCATATCTGGGCCTTTGGTTTTGTTTGCTCTTTCTTTTCTAGGTGTTTGAGGTATAGCATTACAGTATTTTTTTCCCATTCTATTTTTCTAATGCATAAGTTCACAGGTACAAATTTCCCCCTAAAATGCCTTCAGTGCATTCCATCAATTTTGATAAGTTGTGCTTGAATTTTCATTGAATTGTAGGTATTGTTTAATTTCATCTGTGACCCATTGGTTGCTGAGGAGGATGTTGCTTAATTTCCAAGTAACTATATGTTTTTTTCTGGTTTCTTTTGTCACTTATTTCCTGTTTCATTGAAACAATATGCATGGGATAATTCCTGTTTTATTGCATATACTTAAGCATGTTCTATAAGCTAATGTGTAGTCTGTTTTAGAGAATGACCCATGTACAGCTGAAAAAATGTGTATTCATTTGTGGTTGGTTGGAACACTCTGTATATGTCTACTAAGTCTGTTTCTTCCAAGCTGTGGTTCAGTTCTGCTACCTCTTTGTTTATTTTTTGTCTGCTTGACCTATCTTTTTGGGATAAGGAGTTGTTAAGGTCTCCTATTTAAGTGGTGGTAATGGATATTAGATTTTTCATGTCTATTAGGATTTGTCTTATATAATTGGGTGCTCCTGTGTTTGATCCATACATATTTATGAACGTTACCTCTTCCTCTTGTATTTTTCCCCTAACCAGCAAGTAGTGGCATTCTTTATTATGTTTGATCATTCTTAAAGTTCAGACTGTCTACAAACAGGATTGCAACCTCTGCTTTTTTTCTGATATGCTGGGATATGTAGTGTTATTTTCCATTCTTTCACTTTTAGCCTATGAATTTCCTTGTGAGTTAAGTTTGTTTCATTTATATAGCATATTGTTGGTTTTGCTTCCTCATCTACTGCGCCCATCTATTTCTTTTAATTGGTGAATAGAGTCCATGTCCATTCATTGTTGAAACTGATGTGTATTGACTTATGACTGACATGTTATTAACCTGCTGTTTTCTCCTGTGTTTGATTGTTTGCCCTCTTTGGTGGGTTCCTTCCATTCTCATTGGTGGAGTTCTGGTCATTTTGGTCCCTTTCCAGAATATCTTTTAGTAGTCTGTATAGGAATGGCTTTGTCATCATGAAATTCTTTAGTTGTTCTTTGTCGTGGAAGTATTTGACTTCTCCATCAAACTTGAATGTGAGTTTTGCACGGTATAACAGTGTGGGCTGGAATTTTTTTCACAGAGGACTTGAAATACTTTGCTCCATGCTCTTCTTGACTTCATGGTTTGTGAAGAGAAGTTTGCTCTTATCTTATGGGTTTTCCTTTAAATGTAATCTGTTCTTTTTCTCTAGTGGCTTTTAGTATATTGTTCCTGTGCTGGATTTCTGGGTCTTGACTCTTATATGTCTGGGTGTGTTTTTAATTGGGTTGATGTTATTTGGAGTTCTGTGTTCTTCAGTTACCTAAATGTCAGATTGTTTCCTCATATTTGGGGATTTTTCTGCTATTACTTGTGCCCATATTTTTTATATCATTTGTATTGACTCCTTCTTTCTCATTGATATGTATTAATCTTATGTTCAGCTTTTTATAGTCTTGCTATAAAAATGTTGGATCATTTTTTCCTGCATCACAGTTGTTTTTAAGAGATCTACCCTTACCTTTTCACTAGCTGCCACAGTGTCTTCAAGATCTAAAACTATTTTCACTTTCTTTCAAATGGCTCTGCCAGCTTGTGGATGAGGTGTTAATTTCCATATATCTCTTTGAATCTCCTTCATGCATTCTATTTCTTTTCTAAATTGTTCATCCAAGGATTCCATCATTTTTATATTCTCCTGTATTATTTTGTCAGTGTCTACTTTAGAACCCTCTAGTAATTCTTTCATTATAGTTGTCATTTCTTTTTTTACCTTGGCAATTATTTCTGATCTGACATCCTCTCTAGCTTTCTGCAGTCGTTTATTTACTTCCGAAGCTAATATTTCAGAATTGTGGCTTCCAATTCATTCCATGCTTGTGTCTCTTCCACTTGTTCCAGGTGGGCTCAGGGCCTGAGACTGCATTTTGCTCCTTTTGTTTGTCACTTTGAATCACAGTACCCTCTGACCTTTGGTGTAGAACCTTGATGTGATAGTTATCTTAGCTCCTACCAATATTATTACCCAAGGGAGATTAAGTGGTTAAGGCAGTTGCAGTTTTGTATTTACAGTACAGTAATTAGTATCACTAATAATGGGTAATGAGATTTAGTGCTTGACAACCTTTTGTAGTTAATGGGTTTGTATTTTAGTACCTATGGACCAGTATAATGATGGTATCACTTAGCAGATATACAATTGGTAATTTGTATTTAAATTAGTCCCCCTGAGGTCTGTCTGATCACCTCTCCTTGATGTACCTGGGCCTTGTTTGGGTCTGGCTATTGTGCTTGGCTTCTTCCTGTTACTGCCTGGGAATGTGACCCCGCTATGCCCCACTCATGAGCTATTCTCCTGAATTTCGCTCTTCCAGGAGTTCCACTGCTGGGTTCCACACCAGGCCTGACCTTTGGCTGGAGGCGGGAAGTTCCAGTAGGGCGCGGGGCCTGGCGCCTTGCTGGAGTCTGTTAGTCAGTGAACAGCATTCAAAAGAGTCCATTAGGTAGGCGGGAAGAAGTTCTGGAGGGGTGCGCGGCCGGGCAGCTGGCTGGGGTCAGTCAGTTGGTGGACCAGTTTTCCTATGCTAGGCTAAATACTTTCCACTAAATTTTTAGAAATGAAAGTCTGAATTTATTTCAAATAGCATTAAAAAGATATTGGTAGTACGGAGCATTTTTTAAGAAGAATTTGCATAGAAAAGTAGATTAAAGCCTAGAAATTGAAAACACACCCAGTTGGCTCACTGGCACACCACATTCCCATTAATGGATCCATGACAACTTTTTTATTACTATTGCTCTTCTGCCCTCTTTATGTTTTAAGACTCTTTAGGGAGAGATACATCTTGCAGTGATTTGCTTTTCTTCTCTGAGTTTTCCACAAATTGAACTCTTGTTTCCTGTTTGCTTTGCTGTCTTAAGGCTTCTCATGGATTTTTACAGTAAGAATCAAAAGATTGTCTCAGCTATGGAAAATACTCAGAGAAGCATTTTCTAGGAAGTGAGGCACAGACATTTCTAGCACTGCATTTCAGTTCCTTTAACGGGAAATGCATTCAAGCTTGTACTTCAGACATTAAAACAATTACCTTTTTAATACTGTGCTCATTTTCACTTTCTTAAAGTTGGAAAAACATCTTTAATTGCCCCCACATATATATGATATGGTACCTTGTAAAGTTTTTCATAATAATTCAACCTAAGGAGATCCTTAGAGATTATTAAGTCTTTTGTAATTTTAGTTTTATATCATCTATTATTATCAATCATATAGGTATTTTACTAAATAGCTTAAAAATAAACAGTAATCTGAGTAATGTGGTTCATGATGATTAACCAAACATTTGGGAGACTGAGTCAAGAGGACCACAGTTTGAGGCCACTCTGGGCTACATAATGAGTTTGAGGCCAACCTGAACTACATAGGGAGACCCTATCTCTGAAAACCAAACAAAAACTTAGTGTAATAAGAAATAGTGCAACTACATGCCAGAACCTAAATATAAATTCTTTTTATCCATAACTGATCTAAAAAGACTTCTGTATGACTTTATTGTTTGATCCTTCATCGACATGCTCATAATTCTCTCTGTTTCTCTGGAGAACTTTAGCAGCAGAAGTGGTAAGTTTTCTCAGAAGCCAACTGCCAGGTACCAGTTCCTTTATGCTTCATTTTCTCCTTCATTACACATGAACCAAATTCCACCCCACTCTGAAGTCCAAACACATTCTCCCTCTATCAAGAATTTATCAAATATGTGTTAAGCAAAGGAAAATATTTTTCATGTTCAATAAATTTAGTTAAGGAAATTTATTTTTTCTAAGAAGGGTGGATTTACGTTACATGGCACCTTGACACACTTTTAGTTACACTCCCATTCTCTGGGACTATCTATAAGAGCCATGTGATTCACAAATGTGTCCCTGAGTATGCTTGTGTTTTCTATGCACCTTTACTATGAATTGAGAATTTTCTTTGATAATCACAGTGTTAAGTGTTTTCAGCACAGCAAAGAGACAAAAAAAAAAAAAAAAAAAAAAAAAAAAAAAAAAAAAAAAAAAAAAAAAAAAAAAAAAAAAAAAAAAAAAAAAGAGAAAAGACTTTATCAAGGAAACAAAGAGGATCATATAAAGGCAAGGATCTTCTGACCTGAGATAAAGGGGAGCTGGGATTTATGGATTTATGCTAGGGGTGGAGTTTGAGGTGGGCTCATTGACATGTAAGGAGCTGATTGGAGCTTCCCATAGCGCAGGAAAGGTAAAAGGAAGTTGTATTCAGGGCTGGGTTGAAGAAGAAGGAAGTGGTCATTGGGAAGATAAGATATTTGTGGACTTCAGCCATGTTAGATGGTCACCATAATAATTCAGCAATTTATACTTGGGCCAGAACCTATTGCAAGGGACTGTGTCAATTTACTTAATGAAAGTTTGGAGATTAAATAAAGGAAAACAGAACAATAGATTACTGATAGCTTAGGATCCAAGCATCCCAAGAAAAGGAGAACTGTATGAAAGCCAGAAACCAAGCCAAATAAATGGGACTGAAGAGAAAGGAAAAAGGAAAAGAATGATAGAGAAGCAAACAAGGGATTATATTAATTAGAATTTAGTACATCAGGAAATTCTAGGGAAGATGTCTTTGTTATTCTTATCTCATTGCTGGGACAAATACCCAACACCAATACAAAGGAAGGAAAGGTTTATTTAGCTCACAGTTACTGGAGGTTTCAGTCCATACTTAGCTGGCTCCAAGGCAGAGGGGCACAAGGTGGAGAGCAGCAGTTCATGGTGGCCGAACAGCAACAACAACAAAGAGCAATGGCTACAGAAAGTCTATCTCTCTCTCTCTTATATTCAGGCTCTCTGCCCCAGGCTAGAGGAAGTACTCACGCCCATAATCCCAGCAGTACTAAACCCATAATCCCAGCCTTGGATCACACATAATCTCAGTGGATCATGAGTTAATCACAAACTCTAGAAGTCCCCACCCTATGACTACATGAGGCTTTGTGGGGACAACTAGACACAAACCATAACAGAAGATAAACTGGTAGAGGCCATTGGTGGGGGACAAACACTCACACAGCCAAGAGATTGCCTGGTATCATACAATAATTGAACTTTTAAGCAAGTGACAGAGTGGGTGAGATTGTTTGGGGCTCATGCAAGAAAAGGCCATCAAAAGAAAAGGCAGGCAAAAGCCTAACGAGAAGTGCTTACTGACAGTCCCAGTGACCTTGCTACACCCCTTGCCTGTAATCCAATTTGGGGTTTTAGTTGGTGGAACAACACTGCTGAACATTAAATTTAGAACAACCTACACTCTATCTGCCTGAGACCCTTTCAATCATACCTCCTGCCCCAGTATCCTGTGTGGCTTAACATCCTTCTGCTCTAAAAAGTGAATGTCCGAGTCCGAGTGTGGTGGCACACACCTGTAATCCCAGCACTGGTGAGGCTGAAACAGTAGGATCACTATGAGTTTGAGCTGTGTAGTGAGATCTTGCACAAAATTTTTGAAAAGTGAATGTTCTAGCACTCTCAGTAGGTATTGATTATAAAACTAAAATGAAATCCTAAAATGTATATGTGAGCATAAGAGATACAAAATAATCAAAAGAATTCAGGGTACCAGAGCAAAATAGGAAGCACCAAAATCTTAAATTTCAAGCAATATAAAAAACCCATAATGATTTTTTTTTTTAAAGCATGGTACTAGCACAAAATGCAGACATATGAATCAAGGGAACAGAAGAGAGCATGCAAAAACAATCTTAAGCACATTCAGTGGTCTGACCTTTGACAAAGGAGAACAAAACATACTGGAGTAAAGACATCCTCTTTAACAAATGGTGCTGGGGAAACCTGTTTATGTACATGAAGAAGATTTAGTCCAGGTCCATTATATTATGTCTTGTACTAAAATCAACACAGACCAAAGAACCTAGTATGAAAATAGAAATACTGAATCTGCTGGAAGTTAAATAGATATAACTCTTAAAGGTATGGGCATAGGCTAAAACTTTCTGAGCATACATCAATTCCACACACACACCCCAAACAACACCGAGAACTAACAAGTGAAATTATACTGAATTGAAAGCATTTGTACAGCAAAAGAAACAAGCAACAGAATGAAAGAACAACCAACAAAATGGGAAAGAATTGCCAATTTCAGATGGACGACAAATCCCTATAATAGGTTGTTCAATTAAAATGAACAAACACTTCTCAAAAGAAGAAGTGCAAATGGCCAATAGATATATGAAAACATATTTAGCATTTTTGACCATTAGAGAATGCAAATTTTAAAAAAGCCATGGATATTCTATCTCACTCCAGAAAAACAGGTAGAACTAAAAAAAGAAAAATGTTAGGTGGTGGGGAAAAAGGATCTTCTTGTCTATCTTGTTGATAGGAATGTAAACTAGTACAACCACTATGAAAATCAGTACAGAGATTTCTCAGAAACCTAAAACTAGAGGTTCTATTTGACCCAGCTATTCCACTTTTAGATGCTTTCCTGAATGAGTTAAAGTCATCATATTACAGTGATACATGTATACCCATGTTTATAGCACCACAATTCATATTAGCAAAACCTTAGAAGCAACCTCTATGCCCATTACCAGATGAATGGATAATGAAAATTTGGTGTATGTATACAGAATGGAGTATTACTCAGCCACAAAGAAGGGTAAATTTGAATCATTTATAGGAAAATGGATGTACCTTGAGGTCATAGTGTTAAGTAACATAAATGAGACATACAAGCTTAACTGCTGCATAATGTCTCATTATATGAGAAACACAAGTATAAATATTCAAAGAACAAAATGAAAGATACATGATAGAAAACAAGGACATAGACTGTGTGATGGAAAAGGGATCTGGTGATAGGAAGAGATAGGACAGAAACTAAAGAGTAAATTAAAATTATCAGATGCCAATTCCCCATGATGAATGCATTTATTATGTATTATAAGCCTAGAACTAATTTAAAAAGGAAAAACGTTCTGATCATGGTGAGCTTGTTCTTACCAGTCCTAAAACACTATCCCTGGCCTTATAATGTTGTGGCGTGGGTCATTATTAAACAATCATCACTAAATAAATAAATGTCTACTTCCAATCATATGTCAGGCACTAAACTTGAAACTGGACTACAAAGATAAATGGTAGTCCAGTAGTTTTAGGAGGAGCATCAGGGCAGGTGTAAGTGTGACAGAGCTAGTGGACCTGTTGTGAGGGTGTTGGGTACACCGTGAAGGTTCCTGACAGGGCCCTCTATGTGCACTAGGGAGTAAGACTGTATCCCTGTAGTAGCATGTGAGGAAGAACACACAAGAGAAAGAGGAGGGGTGGCTATTTCCCAGCTGTTACTCATTGGTAACAATAGGATAGCATTTCAGACACTTGATCCCAGAGCTAGGAAATCCTGCCTCTCTTCTTTTGCCAAAGGGTTTCAAGAATAAAGGTATTTTCTGCTAGTGAGGAGACACATGGTCTCTACCAGGTATAGGCACGATATTGGGAAACTGGCTGAATCTTCTCAGGGGAAAATTGAATAACCTTATTCCCTCTTCCCCAGTTAGGGCCTCCCATCACTACCAACTCCAAAGAGAAAGGGTTTTATTTTATTAGAGGAAATGATTAACTTGTTTACAAACATCTCAGTGTAAGCAATCAACTAGCCTGAAAGAGAATAGCAAACAGGAATAGTCACTGTTGGGACATCACTAAGGTAGAAACAAAATGCTTTTCAGATAGACAGGGTAGATTTCTCCAAAGATATAACATTAACCCCAGACTCAAATGGTAGTGGATTTTCATCAGACTGATGGGGAAGAGGGTTGGGAGGATGGGGAACTGAGTGCTTGAACAGATAAAAGAACTCTCCTGTGAAAAAGTAGTGAGCTCTGCGATCATATCTGTTTACTAATTCATTGGACATTTGTGGAGCACCTAATAACTGACAAGCACACTTCTAGGTGCGGGGGTGTAGGGAGAGATCCAGAATCCTTAACTGGCTCCCGGGTGATGTAACATTGCAATGATGCAGACAGCACCCTAATAACTTAGCCCCTAATCATCAAGCCATATGATCTCAGTTGGATGCCCAGCTGGCCTGGTGACTGATAAAACCCTCTCAATTAATCATTTCTCATGGCAAAAGTTTCCATCAATTAAATATCTTCAGTATTTAATTGTATGCAGTATTTCATTGGCTATCTAAATTACATATTCTATGGGCGTTTAAAAAATTGCTATTCTTTTGAAATAGTCTAACCCAGATTAGTAGTTCAGTTTTAAGTTTTATTGAGAAAAAAATATTTTAAAGTGTAAGTTAGAGATTTTTACGGACCTTTGTACACCCTAGGTTCAAGGAAAGTGCTGCTCTTCTTATCTGCTAAGCAGATGATAAATCTATGAGCCACATCTGTCAGGAGGAGTTTGTGTATGTGAATATCAAATCTCAAGCCTTTTTACTTCCCCTGCCCTCACATCTTCCCTTCATCTGTAGATCCCTTTTATGTATGTGAAAAGTCTACCTTTCTGTTTTCTATTATCTCTCTTTTATTTTGCTCTTTCTATTACTTACACTTTGTGTTTCTAAGAGAAACCATGTGATATTTAAATCTCTGTGTTGGATTTATTTAACAACATTATGATTTTAAGGTGCATATATTTTCCTACAAATGACTGACATTTATTCTTCTACATGGGTAATACTCCATTCTGTAGATATATCATATATTTTAGCCTAGTAGATTGAGAAGCTGGTACAAACCTTATAGCCCTGCATATCTCTTGTAGACATTTTTACTTTAGAGTGCTGGAACTTCCTGTTTCTTAAACACTAAACACACCTCACTACCTGAAAAAACAGAGCAAATATGTCTGTTCAAACAAGGATTGAGTAATATGGTATAATGAAAAGGACTCAGGAATAGAAGTCAAACATACCTCTCTCTCTCTCTGTCTCTCTCTCTCTCTCTCTCTCTGTGTGTGTGTGTGTGTGTGTGTGTGTGTGCGTGTGTGTCTCTGTCTCTCTTTCCTCATCTTCTGTTTAACTCACTGAGTTTCAAATGTAATATTATACTATTGTATGCTAAAGGTTATTTTTACTTAAGCCTTCATTCTTAATTTGTGTATTTTTTTTCTTTCCATGTTTGCAATTGGATTATATTTTATTTTTTTGGTACCAGGAATTGAACTCACATCCTCACACTTCCCAGGTATATTTCAATGTTTGAGTACAACATTTTCTAATATATGCCACTGCCACTATGTAGCTGTTCGTGTTTGTTTATCTGACTCTATTCAAGGACCCCCAATTTACCCTGCCTATGGCTCCACCATGCAATGTATACTACCAGGTAATAGTTTTAACAGCACCAATTTTATCCCATTTCTGTCCTGGTTTAAATCTTTAACAGCATCCTGTTTTGAAAGCTATATTCTCCAAAGGAAATAATAAGATATCTCATTATAATGCAGAAACAATGTACTAAATCATACATTTGTATTCATTTTTAAAGTTAAAACATAAGAAAGAAGCTAATTTTTTATTACTCAAGGCATAAGGTATATTATGAGTTTTTCTTTTTGTTCTTGTTTAATTTTATTTTGAAAAGTAAAAGCAAAAGGAAGAACAAAAATTAGAAACAAAGACAGAAACAGGCCAACATACAACAATATATATGTTGCAGATTTTCAAACCAAGAATAGCTGATTAACAATAGTTGATAGATTATTTTTATCATCAAATCTATTACTCAGATTAACAGATACAGTTATGTAAGGATGAACATAAGGTTGCATATTACCTCTTGCTCTCAAGAAACCTTAAATTTTTGTTCTTGTCTCTTTTTTACCTTTTTAAAAATTGATTTAAAGAGAGCATAATAATAATTGACATGATATTAGAAATGATACACATTTCTAATATCTTTCTAACATTTAGAAGAACAAGATGACAGGTATTTAAGCATCCAAGCATGACTTTTGTATTACACATTGCTGCCATTGATGTAGTTACTTGGATCACAGATATCAGCATACAAAATTAGTCAAGATGATAATTATGCACGTTAACTACTATTTTTAAAAACACTGGTGAAGAATTTTAGTGCAATCACCACAGCCATCTGGATATATATACTTGCATGCTTTTCCCCTACTTTCTTTCTTATCTTTTCTCCTTTCCTCTTCATTGTTTAATCCTTAAATTCCAGTTCTTTCTGTTTTACTATATGTTATATTTTTTTAGGTTTTATTTCTTTTTCTTGAAATAGGGAGACAGCATGATATTTATACATGTGTGTCTGGTTTATTTCAGTATGAGCATAGCTTCTAGTTGCATCCACTTAGCTATGAAGGCTTTGAGTTTTTCTTTATACCTGAGCAGTACTCCATTATATTATTTTTTTAAATTTATTTCATTTCATTGAAGTACAAATACCAATGAGACAGTGTCAAGACAAATTAGCAGGACAGATTCGATAAATTAATACATTGCAAAAAGTTTTCATAATGTTTTGGTATCGTACAAGGTGCATACATGATATTATACTTACAGACATTATTATAGCAGATGTCTCTTATCAGTGAATTAAGAGAGTGTAGCTGTTTACTTATCTTATTTTTTTATACCTGAATAATATCACAGATTCAATAATTAATACTTTCTACCTAGTTATTTTCCTAGTGGTTGTCCACAGTACTAGAAGCCGTTATAATATCTTGTCCAACCACTACTAATGCAAATCTTGCCTCCCATAGAATTATGCAGAATGGCATGTTTATCCTAACTGTACTGTTTATACACACACATCATGATTCTTCTTTTCTATCTCCCCCTTTTTTTGTCTAGGCCTGTCAAAGATAAGCACTACATTGTCATTAAACCAATTTAGGTGCCTGAACTCAATGACACAATCTAACACAGTCCAGCATTCCACAATAATAGTGAGTTATCTGAAGAAGTTGCTGGCTAGAGCCATTTACAACTCAACTTATTATAACGACTCCACATTATATACCTCATTTTTATACTTTGCTGCTGGATGGTTAAGACTGAGATAGAGCAAGAGATGTAGCTTTTCTTTCTGATGAGGTCAGTGAAGTCCCCTCAGGGTTTATCTTGTAATCCTGTACCTTACCCCATAGATCCTTTGTCTGTGTCATCCATGTGGATGAGTTGCAGCCAATGCTTGATCAGTTTGCTCTCTGTGAGAGCTTGGGAGAAAGTTTTCTCTCCATGTGACTCTCCCCAGGCACACTATACATCATCAGTCTCTTTCCTCTGTGGCTGCATAATTTTCTTGCTCAGAAAATTTGGGACACAACTGAGTTTCATGATGTTACAGTACAGGTTCTCCAATGTCTTCAGTCTTCACTGACCTTGAAAGGCTAGGGCCAAAATGTTGGCTGGCCTTGTGGCTCTTCTATTTCTCCAATTTTGATCTGTGCACTTAGGTTGGTAACCATCCAGAAGAAAAGCTGATTAGTACCCTGCAGCATATGCTGTTAAGTTTGCCCTAACTGTCTGACTCAATTGTCTTCAGTTGTTGTACATTGCTATATGTATTTCTTCTTTTATCTTCTTATACTAGGGAGACTATACGATATTTATACATGTGTTTCTGGTTTATTTTACTTATGAGTATATGTTCAAGTGGCATCCACGTCAATATAAATGCTTCAAGTTTATCATTCTTTATAGCTGAGTAATACTCCATTATATAGAAATACCACATATTTTTCAAACATTCCTCATGTGATGGACATCTTGGTTGTTTCCAAGATTCTGCTATCACAAATTGTGCTGCTATAAACATAGCTACACATATATCACTATGATACAATGTTTTCAGTTCCTCTGGGAAAATTCCAGGTAGAGGGATAGCTGGCCTGAATGGGATTTCCAGTCCTACTCTTCTGAGAAGTCTGTACACTGACCTCCACAATGGTTGTACCAGTCTACATTCCCACCAGCAGTGAAGTGTTCCCTTTTCCCCACAACCTCTCCAACATTTGTTGTTGGTTGGTTTCCTTATGATAGCCTTTCTTTCTGGAGTCAGATGGTATCTCCTTCTTGTTTCTATTTGCATTTCATGAATGGCTAGTGATGTGGAGCATTTTTTCATATATTTATTTGCTTCTTTGATTTTGTCCTCTGAGAAGTGTGCATTCATCTCAGATGCCCATTTCTGAATTGGGTCTTTAAATTTGAAGGCCCTGTTATATCTTAGTTCTTTATATATTCTAGACAGTAGACCTCTGTCTGATTGCTTATTAGTCAGGATTTTTTCAAAATTTGTAGGTTGTCTTTTCACTCTGTTGACAATTTCTTTTGACATGCAGAAGCTCCTTAAGAAGAGTTGATCCCAGTTGTTGATTCTTTCAAGTGCTTCCTGTGCAAATATGTTTGTTCATGAACTCTTTACCTACCCCTATGTCTTGAAGAGTTCCTCCTACTATCTCTTCCAGAATATTGAGTGTTTCTGTTTTAATGTTTAGATCTTTAATCCATTTTGACTTTAACTTAGTGCATGGTGATAGATCTGGGTCAAGTTTTAGTTTTTGGCATGTAGAAAGCAAGGTTTTCCAGCACCATTTGTTAAAGAGGCTTTCTTCCAGTAAGTTTGTTTGGCCCCACTATTGAAGATCAGATGGCTGAGTGTGATCATAGATGCCTCTGCTTCTTCTATTCCATTGATCCTCAGGTCTATTTCATTGCCAATAACATGTTGATTTTATCACAGTGGCTTTGTAGTATAATTTCAAATCAGGAATTGTGATGCCTCCTGCCTTGTCTTTATTGGCCAAGATTGCCTTTGCTATTTTAGGTCGTTTGTTGTTCCAAATAAATATTAGGAATGATTTTTTCTAGGTCTGGGAGGTATATTGGTGGCAGTTTGATAGGGATTGCATTAAATCTGTACAGTAATTTTGGGAGTATAGCCATCTTCACGATGTTGGTTCTTCCTATCCAGAAGCAGGGAATATATTTCCATTTTCTAAAATCCTTTATAATCTCTTTTCTTAGGGTGTTGTAATTTTCTGCAAAAAGATCTTTGACTTCCTTGGTTAAGTGAATCCCAAGGTATTTCATTTTCCGTGGTGCTATTGTAAAAGGTATTGTTTCTATAGTTTCCTTTTCAGTGTGCTTGTTATCTGTGTAGAGGAATGCTATTGACTTTTGAGTATTGACTTTGTATCCTGCTATGCTACTGAATTTCCTTATCAGTTCAAGTAGTCTCTTGGTGGAATTTTCAGAGTCTTCCAAGTAAAGTATGATGTCATCTGCAAATAGTGATAATTTAAGTTCTTCTTTACCTATTCTTATTCCATTTATTTCTCCCTTTTTTTCTAATGGCTGTTGCTAGTGCTTCTAAGACTTTATTGAATAGGAGAAGTGATAGAGGACATCCTTTTCTTGTACCTGATTTAAGAGTAAAAGATTTTAGTTTTTCCCCATTTAAGATTATATTAGCTTTTGGGTTGTCACAGATGGCTTTTATCAATTTAGGTAGAGTCTCTCTATTCCAATTTTCTGTAGGACTTTGAACATGAATGAGTGTTGGACTTTGTCAAAAGCTTTCTCTGCATCAATTGAGATGTTCATATGGTTTTTAGATTTCAGTCTATTAATATAGTGTATTACATCTATAGATTTTTGAATATTGCACCATCCTTGCATCCCTGGGATGAATCCTACCTGGTCATGGTGTATGATCTTCTTGATGACTTGCTGTATTCTATTTGCTAGGTTTTTATTGAGGAATTTTGCATCTATATTCATGAGGGAGATTGGCTTGTAGTTCTCCTTTTTTATTGTGTCTTTCCCTGGTTTTGGAATCAGTATAATACTTGCCTCCAGAAATGATTTTGGGAGGACTGCTTCTTTTTCAATTTCATTGAAGAGTCTGAGGAGTGTAGGGATTATATCTTTTATAAATTTTTTGTAGAATTCAGCTGTGAATCCATCAGGACCTGGACTTTTCTTTGTCAGTAGGCTTTTCATTCCATTTTGTATTTCATTGACTGTTATTGGCTTATTAAGAGTTGTTATATGTTCTTGGTTCAGTTTTGTAATTTATACCTTTCATGGAATCTGTCCATTTCTTCTGTGTCTTCTATTCTATGAAATTAAAGATTCTTGAAGTAACTATTAATAATCTTCTGAATTTCCATTGGGTCTGTGGTGATTTCACCCTTTTCATGCCTTATTGCATGTACTTGAATTTTTTATTTCCTCTTTTTAATGAGGTTGGCTAGAGGCTTATCAACTTTATTTAGTCTATAAAAGAAGCAACTTTTTCATTTTTATATTCTTTGAACTGTTTTCTTCATCTCAATTGAATTAATTACTGCTCTAATCTTTATGATTTCTTCCCATCTTGGAGCTCTGGGTTTCATTTGCTCTTCTTTTTCTAGTTGTCAGAGGTGCAACATTAGGGTGCTAATTTGTTCCCTTTATGTTTTCCTAATGTGTGAGTTGATATCTATGGTTTTCCCTCTAAGAACTGCTTTCATCGCATCCCATAAATTCCTATAAGTTGTGCTTGAATTTTTCATTGAATTGTAGATATTGTTGAATTTCTTGCTTAATTTCTTCTGTGAACCATTGATTGTTGAGTAGGGCGTTGTTTAATTTCCATGAATTTAGAGAGTTTTTCTGGTTTCTTTTGTCATTTTATTCCAGTTTCATTGCATTGTGGTCAGATAATATGCATGGGATAATTTCTGTTTTCTTGCATATACTTAAGCATGACCTCTGGACTAGTATGTGGTCTGTTTTGGAAAATGACCCGTGTTGAGCTGAAAAAAATGTATGTTCAGCTGTGCTTGGGTGGAATGCTCTGTAAATGTCCACCAGGTCCATTTGTCCAAGCTCTGGTTCAATTCTGCCACTTCCTTGCTAATTTTTTGTCTGGTTGATCTATCTTTTTGAGATAAGGGGGTGTTAAGGTCTCCTGTTATTATTGTGGTCATAGATATTAGGTTTTTCATGTCCATTAATATTTGTCTTACATATTTGGCTGCTCCTACTTGATGCAGAGATATGAGTGTTACCTCTTCTTCTTGAATTTTTCCCCTGAGTAATATATAGTGGCCTTCTTTCTGCCATTTGGTTTGAAGTTGAGATCGTCTGAGAACAGAATTGCTACTCCTGCTTTTTTCTGAGGTGCTGGGGCATGTAGTATTGCTTTCCTATAGACTTTGAGCCTGTGAATGTCCTTTTGAGTTAAGTTTGTTTCTTGTAAACAGCATATTGTTGGATTTTGTTTCCTAATCCACTGTGCCAGTCTTTTTCTCCTAATTGGTGAATTGAGTCCATTTACATTAATGGTTATAATTGAAATGTGTTGACTTATGTTTGTCATGATATTTCTGTGCTGTTGTTTACTCCTTTGTATCCTGTGTTTAATTGTCTGTCCTATTTAGCGGGTTCCTTCCATTCTCATTCCTGGAGTTCTGGTCATTGTGGTCTCTCTCTAGAACATCTTTCAGCAGCCTGTGTAGAGATGGCTTTGTTATTATGAAATTCTTTAGTTGTTCTTTGTCATGGAAGTATTTCACTTCTCCATCAAACTTGAAAGAGAGTTTTGCAGGGCCTAATAATCTGGGCTGGAATTTGTTTTCGTACGGGACTTGAAAAACTCTACTCCATGTTCTCCTTGCCTTCACGGTTTGTATAGAGAAGTCGGCTGTAATTCTGATGGGCTTTCCTTTGAATATGATCTGCTTCTTCTCCCTAGCAGCTTTCAGTATATTATTTTTGTGTTGGATTTCTGGATCTTGACTATTATATATGTCGGTGTGTTTTTACTTGTGCTGAAGTTATTTGGTGTTCTGTATGCTTTTGTGACCTGAATGTTGGATTTTTTCCTCATTTTGGGAAGTTTTCTGTGATTACTTCTCCCCAGATTCTTTTTATGTCATTTGTATTGACTCCTTCATTCTCATTAATACCAATTAATCTCACATTGTTCATCCTGGCATCATCTTGCAGGTGATGGATTATTTTTTCCTGCATTCTTGTTGTTTTTAAGAGATCCTTTCTCACCTTTTCACTAGCTGCACCAGTGTCTTCAAGATCTGAAACTCTGTCTTTGCTTTTACTCAAATGGTTTTGTGGACTCGTGATTGATATTTTTTGTTCTTCTCTATCTCTTTGGCTCTGGTTCATGTGATCTATTCCTTTTCTGTATTGCTCATTCAAGGAATCCATCATATTTCTGATCTCCTCTATTTTGTTATCCAGGTCTTCTTTATAGGTAGTTATTCATTCTTTTTCTGCAGAGTTTCTTCCAAGTTGGGTTTCCTCTGTATATTACCTGACTTGTTTTTATATTTCAGATGCTATGATTTCAAAGAATTCTTTTTTTCAAAGAATTCTTTTTTGATTTCAGAAATTATTTCTACTTTAAGTTTCTCATGACCTTTCTGCTGTTGTTTCTTTGCTTCAGATGCTATGAATTCATACATTTCAGCTGGAACAGTGCTCTCTGCACTTGTTCTGGGTGAGCATTGGTTTTCCCTCTGATGTTTCAGGATTTGATAGTTTATTTCGGATGCTATATATTCATATATTTCTTTTTTTATTTCAGGAATTACTTCTCATTTGAATTCCTCTATACCTTTCTGGTGTTGTCCCTTTGCTTCTGTATCTGTTAATTCATTAATTGCTGCTGATCTAGTGTCCTCTGCACGTACTGGTGGACTTGAGGCCTGAGATTGCATTTTTCCATTGTGTTTGTCATTTTGTATAGCACTGACCTCTCGGGCTCTCACTCACAGACTGAGCTGCACTGGGACTTGGACCACCTATGTTTTGAGTTTTGTACAATTTTCTCATACCCCATCAATATAACTGTCTTTGTCTTTATCTACATTGTCCCTGGATCCTACTATTCATATCTATAGAGAAGGGGGCGTTTGATATCTTTAGAAATAAAGATGCAAGATGGGATCATTGTGGAAGACTCCCTAGGAGAAATTTTGAATCAGATTCTTCAGAGCAGCCCATGACCTGCCAACGACTGGAGAAAGTCCACAGCCCTGAGGGAAAGATGAGTGTTTTCATACATTGCTTCTTTACTCCTAACTTTTCTTTTTTTAAAAATGATGTTTGTTTGTTTGCTTATTTGTTTGTTTGCTCATCTTGGAAGAACAGGGATTGAACTCAGGCCCTTACACTTGCAAAGCAAGTGCTTATTCTACCGAGCTATCTCACCAGCCATTAACCCTAAATTTTCAATGTCTCTTTATTATATCAATGATAAAGTTCCAATCCCTTAGTTTTCTGTTAAAACTCTCTTTTAAAAATGGGAGTGTATTAGTCACTTTCTCACTGTGAGGATATCGAGATGTAAAGCTGTACATTATTCCCTGACTGCCCTCAGGACTCTAAGCATTTCTGTCTGTAAAATGGGTTTGGTTCCTAACTAAGTGTTGCCAAAGACCAAGCAGTTTTAGATTGTCGAAAACTCACAGCCAAAGGATCTTTTGAGCTTTAAAGCAACTTCTTAGCTGTGGCCCTTGTAAAAATCAGAAACTTAATCACTGATGATGGAAAATAAAGACACATGGTAAAAAAAAATTGTATTCCAACAGGGAAAAACAAGAAGGAAAAGAAATTAACAACCTAACCCCAAGCCCACCAAGTGAGTGAGAATTTCTGTGACTCTCTTTGGACTCCCCAAATCCAGCCCAGCTTGGGCCCAGAGAGAGTGTGAGATAGCTTCCAGCTTACCTGTGCCCACGGGATGCCTCCAGACCAAAACTCAGGAACCTGGGTGAGAGAGACCCTCTACTACACCCTTGGAACACCTGCAAACCTCCGGACCCCCCACCGCCCAAGCCCAGCGATTGAGTGAGAACTTCTGTGACTTTTCAGAGGTCAGAGGTAAGTGCTATATGAAATAACAAAGACAAGGAGCAAAAGGCAATCTCAGGTCTCGTGCCCACCCATAAAACCTGCAGAGAACACTAGCTCAGTTGAGATGAATGAATTAACAGCAGTTATAGAGGAACTCAGCAGAATCAATTTCTGAAATAAAAAAGAAATCTCTGAATTCATACCATCTGAAGTAAATAATCAAATGTGAACACAAATGGAGGAAACCCAATCTGAAAAAAACTCCGCAGTAAAAGAATTAATAACTGACTTTAAAGAAGACATTGGTAAAAAAAAAAAAAAATAGAGGAGATCAGAAATATGGCAGATTCTTTAAATGAGCAATACAGGAAAGAAATAGATCACATGAAGCAGAGACAAAAAGAGATGTAAAGGAACTTAAAATCTCAACCACAAGTCTGCAAAACCGATTGTGTGAAAGTGAAGACAGAGTTTCAGATCTTCAAGATGCTGGTGGAGCTAGTGAAAAGTTGAGAAAGGATCTCTTAAAAACAACTATGATGCAGGAAAAAATAATCCATCATCTGGAAGATGATTCAAAAATGAACAATGTGAGCCTAATAGGCATCAATGAGAAAGATGGAGTCAATGATAAAAAAAGAATATGGGCATAGGTAATAGCAGAAAACTTCCCAAATATGAGGAAACAATCTGACATTCAGGTCTCCAAAGCATACAGAACACCAAATAACTTCAACCCAACTAAAAACACACTAATACATATAATAATCTATTTCCCAGAAATCCAGCATAAGAATAATATACTTACAGCTGCTAGACAAAAGAAGCAGATCACATTCAAAGGAAAACCAGTCAGACTTATGGCAGACTTCTTTTCACAACCCAAGAAGGCAAGAAGAGCATGGAGCAGAGTATTTGAAGTTCTCTGTGAAAAATATTCTTGCTCAGACTACTATACCCTGCAAAACTCCCTTCCAAGTTCAATGGAGAAGTGAAATACTTCCATGACAAAAAATAACTAAAGAATTTCATGATGACAAAGTCAACCCTACACAGAGAAAGATGTTCTAGAGAGGGACGGAAACAGTGAGAACTCCACAAAAGAGAACAGAAAGAACTCATTAAATTGGGCAAACAAACACAGGATACAAAGGAGTAAACAACAGGAGCTAAATAGCATGTCAATTGTAAGGCAAGTCACATCTCAGTTATAACCATCAATGTAAATGGACTCAATTCACCAATTAAGACAAACTGACTGGCACATTGGATTAGGAAACAAAATACAACAATATGCTATATACAAGAAACATACTTAACTCAAAAAGATATTCATAGGATTAAAGTCAAAGGATGAAAAATAATATTACACCAGCACCTAAGAAAATGCAAGGGTAGCAATCCTGCTTTCAGAAAGTCTCACTTCAAACCAACAATGATCAAACAAAATAAAGAAGGCCCACTATATACTGGTTAGGGGAAAAATTCAAGAGGAAGAGGTAGCACTCATAAATATCTATACACCAAACACAGGAGCACCCAGCTGTATAATACAAATCTTAATGGACATGAAAAATCTAATATGAATACTACAATCTTAACAGAAGACCTTAACAGCTCCTTATCTCAAAATATAGATCAACCAGACAAAAAAAATTAGCAAGGAAGTGGCAGAAATGAACCACAGCTTGGAACAAATGGACTTGGTGAACAAATACAGAGTGTTCCACCCAACCATAGCTCAATACACATTTTTTTCAGCTGCACATGGGTCATTTTCCAAAATAGACCAAATACTAGTCCAGAGGTCATGCGTAAGTACATGCAAGAAGACAGAAATTATCCCATACATATTATCTGACCACAGTGCAATGAAACTGGAACTAAATGACAAAAGAAACCAGAAAAACTCCCTAAATTCATAGAAATTAAACAACACCATACTCAGCAATCAATGGGTCACAGATGAAATTAAACAAGAAATCCAACAATATTTGCAATTCAATGACAATTCAACCACAACTTATTGCAGTTTATGAGATGAAATGAAAGCAGTTCTCAGAGGGAAATTCATAGCTATGAACTAACATTTTAGGAAAACAGAACAGGAAGAAATAAACATCCTAATGTTGCACTTCTCACATCCAGAAAAGGAAGAGCAAACCCAAGTTAAAGCCCAAAGATGGGATGAAATCATGAAGATTAGAGCAGAAATTAATTCAATTGAGATGAAGAATACAGTTCAAAGAATTATTGAATCAAAAAGCTCATTCTTTGAAAGAGTAAATAAAATTGATCAGCCCCTAGCTAACCTCATCAAAAAGAGGAAAGAAAAAATTCAAATACAAGCCATCAGGAACAAAATGGGTGTAATTACCACTGACCCAGTGGAAATTCCGAAGATTATCAGTAGCTACTGTGAGAATCTTTATGCTCATGGAATAGAAGACACAGACAAAATGGACAGATTCCTCTAAAGGTACAAATTACCAAAACTGAATCAAGCAGATATAACAACTCTCAATAACCCAATAACAGCCAATGAAATATGAAATGTAATAAAAAGCCCGAAGATAAACAAAATTCCTGGCCCTGATGGATTCACAGCTGAATTCTAAAAGAAATTTACAGAAGATATAATCCCTAATCCTCAAACAACACAATGAAATTGAAAAGGAAACAGTTCTCCCAAAATCTTCCCTGGAAACAAGTATTATGTTGATTCCAAAACCAGGGAAAGACACAACAGAAGAAAAGAAAGCGAACTACAAGCCAATTTCCCTAATGAATCTAGATGCAAAAATCCTCACTAAAATCCTAGTAAATAGAATAGAACAAATCATGAAGAAGATCATACAACATGACCAGGTAGGATTCATCCAAGGTATGCAAGGATGGTTCAATATTTGAAAATCTATAAATGTAATACACTATATTAATAGATTGAAATCTAAAACCACAAGATCATCTCAACTGATATAATAAAAGCTTTTGACAAAGTCCAACACTCATTCATGTTCAGAGTCCTTCAGAAAATTGGAATAGAAGGCTTTTCCTTAAATCTGATAAAGGCTATCTATGACAACCCATTGACTAGTATAATTCTAAATGGGGAAAAACTGAAATCTTTTACTGTCAGATCTGATACAAGACAAGGATGACCTCTATGCTTCCTACTATTCAGTATAGTTTTGGAATCATTAGCTTCAGCCATTAGACACAAAGGAGAAACAAAAGGAACAAGAATAGGTAAAGAAGAAGTTAAATTTTCTTTATTTGAAGAAGACAGGATACTTTATTTCGAAGACCCAAAACCTCCACCAAGAAGCTACTAGAATTGATACAGAAATTCAGTAGCAAAGCAGGATACAAAGTTAATGCTCAAAAGTCAATGGCATTCCTCTACACACATAACAAATACACTGAGAGGGAAATTAGAGAAACAATACCTTTTACAGTAGCACCATAGAAAAGGAAATACCTTGGAATTCACATAACCAAAGAAGTTGAAGATCTTTTAACAGAAAATCATAGTACTCAAAGAAAAGAGACTGTAGAGGATTTCAGAAAATGGAAATATATTCCCTGCTCCTGGATAAGAAGAACCAACATCATGAAGATGGCCATACTCCCAAAGTGTTGTACAGATTTAATGCAATCCCTATCAAACTACCACCAACATACCTTCCATACCTAGAGAAATTGTTCCTAAAATTTATTTGGAACCGCAAATGACCTAGAATAGCACAACAAAGACAAGGCAGTAGGGATTACACTTCTTGACTTGAAATTATACTGCAAAGCTACTGTGATAAAATCAAAATGGTATTGGCAATGAAATAGAACTGAGGATCAGTGGAATATATCAGAAGATGTAGAGGCCTCTACGAACACACGCAGCCACATGATTTTTGGTAAAGGGCCCAAACAAGTTTACTGGAAGAATGATAGCCTCTTTAGCAGATGGTGCTGGAAAAACTGGCTCTCTAAATGGCGAAAACTGAAATATGACCCAGGTCTTTCACCATGCATTAAGCTAAAGTGGAAATGGATTAAAGATCTAAACATTAAAACAGAAGCACTGAATCTCCTGGAAGAGAAAGTAGGAGGAACTCTTGAAGACATAGGGGTATGCAAAGAGTTCATGAACAAACATGAAATTGCACAAGAAACACTTAGAAAGAATTAACAACTGGGACCAACTGTTATTGAGAAGTCTTTGCATGTCAAAAGAAATTGTCAACAAAGTGAAAAGACAACCCACAAATTTAGAAAAAATCTTAACTAATAAGGACTCAGACAAAGGCCTGCTGTCTAGGATTTATAAAGGAATAAAACATCATAGGGCCCCCAATCCAGAAATGGACATCCAAAATGAATACACACTTCTTAGAGGACATAACTAAAGAAGCAAATAAATATATGAAAAAATGCTCCACATCACTAGCCATCCATGAAATGGAAATTAAAACAGCACTGAGATACCATCTCACCCGACAAAGAATGGCTATCATAAAGAAATCAACCAACAACAAATGTTGGAGAGGCTGTGGGGAAAAGGGAAACCTACTCCACTGCTGGTGGGAATGTAGACTGGTACATCCATTATGGAAATTAGAGTGGAGACTCCTTAAGAAACTAGGACTTGAATTCCCATTCAAGCCAGCTATCTTCCTACTGGGAATTTTCCCAAAGGAACTGAAAACATCATATCATAGTGATATATTTGTACCTATGTTTATAGCAGCACAATTTGTAACAGCCAAATCTTGGAAATAACCAAGATGCCCATCACCAGAGGAATGGCTGAAAAAGATGTGATACTTTTATACAATGGAGTATTACTATACAATGGAGCTATAAAGAATGATAAGCTTGAAGCATTCATATTTATGTGGATGCCACTTGAAGATATACTAATAAGTGAAATAAACCAGACCCACATGTGCAAATATCATATAGTCTCACTAGTATAAGAAATCAAAAGAAGAAATACAAACAGAAAGGTGTAACACAACTAAAAGGAAATCCAGAACTTGAGGATTGGATCAGAAGGAGATAGTAAGGAGAAAAGCTGAGAAACAGAACAAGGACAATGCCATACATTTATATTGACAAGATAGGCAAGGCAATGATCATGAGAAACATTAGGAGGTTTTTGAAAGTAGCAGTTAATTGATAGGATTTTCAACCTGACTATCTATATATGCTGATACCTGTGAAGCAGGCAACTGCACTGAAGTTAGCAATGTGTAATAGAAGGGTCATGCTTGGAATGCCTGTCATCCTGGTATGCTAAATACATACTTCTTCTCATGACACACCAATTATTACCGTACTGTCTTACAAGTAATTTTTTTTGTTCTTTTAATGGGTAATAAGTGAAAAAAAAAAGACACAAGAAAAAAAAATTACAGGACTGTCATGCTACAGTGCTATATATAGTTAGATTTCTAAATTTCTGTGTAAAAATATGTGTTTATTTATATTTTTTAAGTTTTTTTCCTCATATTCTGTATGGACTTAATGTTCAATACATCAATGCTTGATGGAAAATACCTGATCCACGTAATGCCTAAGATGTTTGATGTTTAGACAGATAGTTATGGTGAACCAAACTGCATATTTGGCAAAGTAATAATGAGCTTCTCTTCTGGAGGGTAAACAACCTAAGTTTGCATATCAGAAATTGGAGAAATGGAAGGGCTGCAAGATCAGCCAACATTTTGGCCCTAACCTTTCAAGGTCAGTGAAGACTCAGGATGTAGAAGAACCTGTACTGTACCATCATGTAACTCAGTTGTGCCCCAAATTTTCTGACCAAGGAGATTATGGAGCCATAGAGGAATGTGATCGAAGATGAATAGTGTGCCTAAGGAGAGGCACATGGAGAGAAAACTTTCTCTCAGGCTTTCACAGAGAGCAAATGTGTCAGGCAATGGCTGAGGCTCATCCATATGGCTGACACAGACAGAGGATCTACAAACTTCAGTAAATTCTGAGGGGATTTGACTGACCTTGTCAAATGCAAAAGTTACATTTTTTGTTATATAGGCCTTGCTTTATCTCGGTCTTAACCATCCAGCAGGCCGGGCGTGGTGGCGCATGCCTGTAATCCCAGCACTAGGGAGGCTGAGGCAGGAGGATTGTTGTGAGTTCGAGACCAGCCTGAGCTACAAAGTGAGCTTAAGGCCAGCCTGAACTGCACAGTGAGACCCTGTCTCAAAAAAGACAAAAAAAAAAAAAAAAAAAAAAAAAAAAAAAAAAAAAAGTATAAAAATGAGGTATATAAAATAAGGCCATATAATAAGCTGAGTTGTAAATGGCTCTAGTCAACAACTTCTTCAGATAACCCACTAATATTGTGGACTGCTGGACTGTGTTGGATTGTTTTGCAATTCAAGCACCTATAACATTTAAATGCCAATAGAATACCCATCTCTGAGAGGACTAAACAAAAAAAGGGGATACAAAGGAAAGACCATTTTTATTTGTATATATAGAATAGTTAGGATAGATATGTAGCTACTTCTGCTTAATTCTATGAGAAAAAAAGTAATAGTTTTTGGACAGGATAACCTGTCTGCTTCTTGTACTATGGATAACCACTTGGTAAATAACAATGTAAAATGTATTAATTATACATTAATTAATAATAGTGTTTAGACAAGATATCATGTCTCCATCTTGTTCTATGTATATCCACTATGAAGACAACAATATGCAATGTATTAATTATTGAAACTGTCCTATTAATTGGTTTTGAAACTGTCTCTTTGCTATCTGTTTCTCAATAAAATTAATTTTAAAAAAGAAATTAACAAAAACCTTGCAGGCAAATATTGAATGCTGTAGCTTTGTTTCAGCACTCAAGGAAAAGATCTGAGCTCTAAATGGCTGGTGCAACCCTCACAAACACTATGGCATTGCCAGTTGTATCCTCCATGGCTTCTCTCTAGGCTGGATTTTCTCACTTCATATGTTTTTCTTTAGATGTTCCCAGTTCTGGGCTTCCCTAACTTTCTGTGTTCTCCACAATACTTTTGACTTCATGCTCACAATTTCACACACACACTTCTTTCTGGAAGACACTGCCTGGCCTGCCAGGCCTCTTCTGAATTTGGGTAGAAGCCCCTGTGATAGTAAAACACTGGCATTCTGCATCATTTTGCAACCAGCACTACATTGATGATGACAAGGTCTGCCTCAGACTCCAGCAGTAACTGAGCCCTTTTGTATCATAGCTTGATCTGAATACCTGAGAACCTGTGAAATGAATCATAGAAAATAATTTCTTGGGAAGCCTTTCTTGAGCATATGCCTTGGGGATCTCTTCTTAAAGCAGTCTTTCATTTCTGTGCCCTTGAGTTTTTGATGGGTATTGTCGTCCTGACTCCTTCATGCCCTCAGGGTATCCTTACTGTACTGATATAAAATATTTGGCTTCTTTTTAATGTTAATCCTTTCAGCAACCAAACTTTCCCCTGCTTCAACTTTATAGGCTCTTTCCTTCTGGAAAACTGAAAAAATACTCATCATTAGTTTTTGCTCCTGTTTTTCACAAAACCCACTAAAACCTGTAAGTGGTAACAACAACTCAGACTGAACACTGGATGGCCTTGAAATTTCCTCTGCCAGGCTTTTGAAACTAGCAGTTAATTGGTGGGATTCTCACCCTAACTAGATATGCTGATACCTGTGAACTAAGGAACTACACTTAAGATATCCATGTGTAATACTATGGCAATGCTTGGAATGTCTGTCATTCTTGCCTCCTAAATATGTCATATCAATTTCTGCTATACTGTCTATCAAGTTTTAAAAACAAGAGACAAGAAAAAATAATCATAGGACTGTCCTGATACAATGGTTATATTTCTAAATTTCTGTGTAAAAATATGTAATTAATTATTCCTATTTTTAATTTTTTTTCTTCACATTCTGTAGGGATTTAAAGTTTAACAAATCAATACTTGATGGAAAATCCCTGTTTCATGTTATGTCTAAGATGTTTGATATTCAGACAGATAGGTTCAGCTCAATTGTCTATGTTATAGGGTAATAATATCATTAAGCTTCTCTTCTGGAGCATTAACAACTTAAGTCTGAAGATTGAAAATTGGAGAAGAAGAAGGGCTTCCAAGACAGTCAAAATTTTGGTCCTATCCTTTCAAGATCAGTGAGGACTCAGGACATAAGAGAACTTGTACTGTAGCATGCTGTAACTCACTGGTGTTCCAAATTTTCTTATCAAAGAGATTATGGGGCCACATAAGAAAGTGATCAACGAGTATACCTAAGGACAGTCACATGGATAGAAAACATACTCTCAGGCTTTCACAGAGAGCAAATTGGTCAAGCAATGGCTGTGATTCATTCACATGACTGACAGTGACAGATCTCCAGACCGTGGTACAGGGTTTCAGGGTAAATCCTGAAGGGATTTGACAGACCTTGTCAGATATAAAGGTTACATTTTTTGTTATATAGGTCTTGCTTTATCTTGGTCTTACCTATCCAGCAGAAAAGTATAACAGCAAGGTATAAAAAGTAAAGCTATATTAATATGCTGATCTGTGAAAGGCTCAAATCAACAACTTCTGACATTGCCAGTTCTACAGATCACCCACTACTTTTATGGACTACTGTACTATATTGGAATATTTTGCTCAATTCACACACCTACAATATTTAAATGGTAATAGAATACCCACCTCTGACAAAACTATACAAAAAAAGGTGATACAAATGAAGGACCATTTTGTATCTGTGTATACAAAATAGGGTAGGTATCCAACTACTTTCTCTTAATTCAATGAGAAGAAATATTTGTACTAATAGTGTTTGGACAGGATATCATGTCTGCATCTTGTGGTATGAATAACTACTACAGAGACTACAATATGCAGTGTTCTAATTACTCAAACTCTCCTACTGACCTGTTTTAAAACTGTCTTATTGTTATTTGTTTCTCAATAAAATTAATAATTAAAAAAAGAAAGAAATTTCCTCTGCCAGATTAGTCCAGTGTCCTTATTCTCAGTTTTCTGTAAAGTTTCATGGCATGAGAAAAATGGAAACAAATGTTCTGCCAGAGCTTAACACAAATTGTCTGGAGTCTAACTGAATGAAGGAGTCCTTGTTCCCAAGTAGAACTTCCTAGATCCCATATTTCCTGTCTGCCTTTCTGTCAGCATTTTAATCTTCTGAACTCTTACCAGAATCTTCCATCATGGTCTGTTTACAACATTCTAGGGGAATGGTAGTCCACATCTCCCAACCTTTCCAAACTCCTTCCACAAGCCAGAGGCAAGGGCTTCTAAACCACATAGACAGGCAACAGTCACAACAATAAAGCAGCTCTTGGTACCAAAATCTTAGTTACTTTCTCATTGCTATGACTCAACTTCCTGAGGCCAATAAATTAGAGAGGATTATTTTTTGTTTGCTTTTTTAGAGGTTTTAGTCCATAGTCCGCTGGCTCTGGTATACAGAGGCATGGTGGAATGGTCTGACACAGGAAAGCTGTAGTATTTTCTTTGTTGTCATCTTGCCTAAAGATACTTGTAGACATTATTTCTATAATCATTAACATTTACATGTGAGAAATCAAGTTTGAAAATTACTGAAGTTTAATCCTATAATATAAGAATGAAGAAAATATTGAGTCATGGCACAGAGTGAGGTCTCAAACAGCCATCTCTCAAATCTTGCCCTAAAGGTCATGAAAAGTTAAGGGAGAAATGAGTTATTTCTGGTTTTGTGTGGGCAGGACTTTCTTGGCCTACTTGTATTTCCTGCAGAGTATTAGGCAGCCATGGTCATCTCTGAGCACCTTCATCTCAAAACAACAGACACATAAAAAACACGTGGTATAGTGGTTTTGTGTACTGTCACCCTCTGGTTTTTAGAGTCTAGATCAGTCCATTTTGCCTAGAATGGAAGACCCAAGTATACAGAAATATAGATTTGAGACAAAAATCTAATGTCCTGAGAGAGTAGGAAACAATAGACAGAGCCCAAGGATGACTGCTGTCTGTTTGAATTTCCCAGAAATGGGATTCCAGACAACAGGCTCTCCTGCAGGTACCCTATTCTTTGGTCCCTCGCTGGGGATGTTATCAGCTAGCAATTGTGTGAACCTAGTGTTAGGCAAATTGTGACAGTCAGTAGAGATAGAAGTTTGTATTCACTTAAGTAATTATGCACATTCCTTAGCCTGTCTTTACCCCTCAATAAATGTGAGGTGCTTCTGAGGTTCTGGGCTCACTTTGAGAGAGACTAATCTTAGTGAGACCTCTGAAGCTATGCTCATCAGGTCTTTTCATTTCTTTCAGCATCGACCCATAACATACAACACCCAAGCATGCTTTTCACTGACATTTCTCAGAAGACATTTCCTGAGGCTGGGGAGATAGCTCAGTGGAATAACTGCCTGCCTGACAAGTGTAAAATCCTGAGTTCAATCCCCGGTGCAAAAAAAGAAAAAAAGACATTTCCAGATTCTCAGCAAAGTTTCATTTTCCCTCCATACTATTTCCAGAGTGTTATTTTATGTTGAATCAGGCTGCAGTTTCTGTTTGAGTGTTAATGATTTCCTGAAAGCACCACAACCCTTTCTGGGTACTGATAGTGCATCATCCAGTGGACACGTTGGTCCTGGCTTCTCTTTCCATTCGTCACCATTTCCTACAGGGCACAGTTCCAGGATGCCTATCTAGTTCTCACGCCATGTGAAGAAACTTCTGCCTCCTTTTATGAGATTACATTCTATTCACAAAAAGCTCTTCCAATGTTTTTAACTTTATTCTTTCCTCTAGCAATGCTCTCATCTTCACCTCCCCTTTCATAAGTTTACTGTTGATCAGAAAAATGCAAAAACTAAGAGAATACAACATGGGACCTAGGAGATAGCTCAGTAGAATAAGCGCTTGCCTGGCAAGTACAGAGTCCTGAGTTCAATCCCCAGTGCTGACAAAAAAATTAAAGAGAGAAAGAGAGAAAGAGAAGGCAACACACTGACTGGAAATATACCTCCCTTTCAACACCCAAGAATGTATTACAGAGTCAAACTTTACAAATATTTTATCAGATGTACTTATACTAAAATAAAGAATTTACCTGAAGTTCAAATTTTACTGTATCCTCATTTATATTTGTTAATTCTGATAAACTTATCCCTAGGTGATTCCTTGTCCCTCATAGAATTGTCTTTTTATGGGGTCAGCTAAGACTCATCAAGAAGCCCAACTGCATTTAGTTAGAATATGGCAAATGTTTGTTCAGCTCCTTGACAGTAGATAAGCCATAAAGAGGAAGCCAAAATGTAAGACAATGATTTGGAACAGTCAAATTGGAAATAAAAATATGACTCATGTTGGGAAGCAAATCAACATGTCTTCATGTCAAAGTGTTATTACATCTTTACCAACCTTTTGGATAGAAAAATGTAATATGCATCCAAACCTCCAAAGGAATGTACAACCGAAAAAAATTTGTAAAAGAGGTAAGAAGAAAGTCAGACTAATTTCCTGGAAATGGATGAGTAAATGCAAGGAGGGACTGATGGTGTCAAATGCTGTAGGTTGGACAAGGAAGATGGGAACCACTGATTTTGGCCAAGTGGAGGTCAGTGGTGATGTTGATAAGCATAAGGTGGAGTGGGTAGAATAAAAGTCTAAATGGATTATATTAAAAAGAAATTGGTAGCAGGGAAACCTGAAGGAAGAAATCATAAGTAGCTAATTTGGCATGCTTTTCTATAAAAAGGATAATGTGGTGACAACTGGAAGAAGAAACAGAATATGGAGAACGATGGTGTCAGCAGGGAGCAGGATGTCTGTGATGACACTACAGAGAGGGACAACTTGATGGAAGAAAAAGAGAAAATGGCTGATGTCAGCATACAGCTGACAGACGTGGCTACATCCAAAGCTTAAGTGAAAGTTTTGGCCTTAGCTTGATGCACAGAAAGGTGATCCATTCACAGAGACAGGAGGAATTTCAAAGTATCAGTATAGAGGTGGAAAAAGCAGATGGAGTTGAAGGACTTGTCTTCTCAGAGAAATAGGAAACAAAATCATTATCTAGGACTGAGGACAGGAAAGGAGATAGAAGGAGTTCTAAGGACAGAACAATGGAATGGAGCAATCATCTAGAAGAACGAGTAAGTAAATAGGGCTTAGGAAATGTGGTGTGACTGGCAGACAGAAAAAAGTGACTGCTTGAAGGTAGTAATTACAAATCCATGGAGTGATCAGTAAGCAAAAATTTGCAATTTTTCTCCTACTAAGATCAGTTTCAGGGGCAAAAATCCAGAGAGCATTAAACAGGGTTCAGATTAAGCTAAGAGAGATTACTGGTCCAAAGTTTAGCACCTCATTTGTAACTGGACCACATCTCCTCTCCAGTACTAGGAAATGACGCTGGAGCCATAAGATCTTTCTTAAAAGTCTCATGCTATGTGTGTTGCATAAGCTAAAGAATTCAGCTAAAAACACATACACCTCTTTGCCAGAAATAAAGTGGTATCACATCAAGATAGCTTCCCACAAGAAACTCTTCTGCTCAAACTCTTACTATTGCTTCATATCCTTCTGCATTTTGCTGAGTTGGATCAAGAAAAGTAGTTTGGCTCCTGCTGGGGGGATATTTTAATGTCACAATTCAATGTGTTTTTTTTTTTTTTTCTTTCCTGTATTAGAGAATTGCTGTTCCTTTTTTGTTTGTTTCTTGAGTTTTGATGCTTGATGAGATTACACACAATACCTGTCTTACATGGTTCTAGTATTTTCATGCATTGATGAAGTTACTAGCCACATTTACTAAAATTATATGTGTCAAGCCCTGGTATATAGAGGAGTGTAAGACATATCATTCCTGCTTTTAAGGCCTCAAGATCTTATTGCATAGGTTATAAGTAAAACAAAACCTCTTTACCTAAGGTTAAATAATCACTATGGAAATTGATTGAAAAGCTTTTCTAGAAGGAAATGTGGTGTGACTGGCAGGCGGAAAAAGTGAAAGAGCAAGCCACAAGCCACAGTCTAGATATTTAAAACAAACTTTAAACATATAGGTCTTATCTGGTGTGGCTGTGGGAAATTGAGGCAGGAAGATTGTAAGTGTGAGCCCAGCCTGGGAAACATAGCAAGATCCTGCCTCAAAACGAAGAAAGGGCTAAAGATGGGGCTCAGTGTAAGGGTCCTGGGTTTAATCCACACTATGATTGAAAAATAAGAAGTTAAGTCTTGAGGCATAGAACCTGATAAACCAGGGGAAGAAAATAAAATGGGCCTGGAAAAAGTATCAGCATTAGGAAGACTTGAAAAGGAAAGAATGACATATACAAGGCTGACAGATGACCTTAGGATGGTTTGGAGCAGTGTTCTTGAAAATGGTAAATTGAGTGAAATGATGAGGGCCTTTATTTGTAATTGCTAAATCTTGGAAACAACCCAAATGCTCATCAACTGAGGAGTGGATAAAGAGGATGCGGTTCTCTTATATAATGGGGTACTTAGCCATAAAGAAGGATAAACTTGAGACATTTATAGGTAAATGGAGTGAAATAAATCAGACTCACATGTGTAGACATCATTTTGTCTCCCTTTTTTGAGAAAGCAAAAGAGTACGAGGTCAAAAATGTACACTACATATTATGAAATGGGAAGAAATTGTTCAAAAGCAAAGAGGAACTAGAGTGGGGGAAAGGGGAAAGAAAGGAAAGGAAAAGTGGAGGGGAACCAAGATAGTTACTCTACTAGATTCTCTTAGTTCATTGTAAACAAATGTTTCTGCTAATATCATTTGAAGAAATCATTTGGAGAATCTTTCACTCGGAGTAACTCCTTTGAAGATAACAATACACAATGTATTAATGATTATTCTAGAAGAAATAAA
>PVKA01003659.1:0-107345 GCA_004027165.1 Ctenomys sociabilis | reverse complement strand
AAAAAAAAAAAAAAAAAAAAAATAAAAGACTTTTCCAGGTGACAAGAAATGGAGGGCGTAAACTTGAAATCTAATGACTTCAAGGTGGTCCGAATTCTCGTAAGGCAGCTAACTTCTGCAAGCAATCGGTGACTGATGGTCACCCGAAGGGCTGAGGCACATTGCTGCTACGTTTACAAAAACAGAGCAATGCACATGTGCAAAACATGTTGGAAAAGAATTACCCGTATCCTGACTCTGCTAGGGCTGAATTCAAAAACTAAGTTGAACACAATGTAAAACAGGTTATAAAGTTGTCTACGTATGCTAGTTTGATTTTATAACTATAAAGAAATAATCAAAAGAAAAGTATACACAACTGTTTTAGGTAAGAATGTATTTTTGAAATATACTGTCAAATACAAAGCAACAGGATGAATATTTGGAAGTGTCTGACATATAATATTTTAGATGGAAGTTTAAAATAACCCAATCTTCATATAACCAAGTTTGTATGAAAAATAATTCAATGACTGACTAGGGATTTCAAAGAAAATACAGAACTAGACAATAGGTCATGTTGTACAAACAGATTTACTTAGGGACTGCTTCAGTAAAGGGATCTCCATGTAGAACTGGCTTTATTTCCAAGTACAAGGATAATTGGAGGGTCTTAGCTAACGGAGGGGAATGGTAGATATAATACTAAGTGGAAATACAACAAGTAAGGGCATGTAGGAAATGTATAAGCTGATCTATTAGGATTCTCACTAAAGGCAGGCCAGGATGGCTAGATCCAAATGAAGGGGATTCTTCTACGTTGACATATCAACATGTTTGCAAAAACTAAATGATGCTAACACCACAAGGATAACTAATGAATGTCAGGGTCTGACAAGAAAAGGAAGGTCTGATCAGAGGTAAGTCAAGGGAAGAGAGTTTGCTCTAGAGTTTCTGAAAGCAAAATTCATTTTTACCTTAAAAGCATGGTTTCTCAGAAATCAAAAGCTCTTCAAATTTTATTGTCTATGCAATTGTTAATGTATTTTTTTATTGTTCAAAAAGATTGCATTTGTTGGTTTTTCAGTGATAGAACCTTTCCAAGGAGAATTGTCTGTCCCACAATTCCTTTTTCCTTAAACCAAAATGAAATCTTTTCACAAAGTCTTTAGCAGTGAATCATTTAGGCATGAATAGCTCAAGGCCATGTTTAAAAAACGTCAATACCAAAAGACAGATGAGGATATGAAAAGAAAGAAAAATCTGGACCAAGTATGGTCTAAAAAATTAATCGAGGACATTCTTTTCTCCTCTGCTTCTTCCAACAAAGTAGTAACAGTTGAGTCTTTCACATGGAATTGGCCTCAAGCAGTTCATGAAATGCTGAGAGAAGAAAACAGAGAATCTGAACTTAAATTGTTTCAGAGATCTCTAACTGTGTTACTACTAAATATGCAAATAGGAAAATTTAAAAAGATGGAATTAGGCTAGGATGACTGTTGGCAAAGAAAATAGAATCTCATTCAAAACCCTAGATTGAGGACTTCAAGTAAACTTTGGAGAGTGAGAAGCAAATACTTCATACTTTCTAAGGAAAATACTGAGCATAGTGTTATGGCAAGTATCAGACATAAGCGCTGTCTCTTATTCATTTAGAAAAAGTTATAGGTTCTGAATTTATCTAAACAAAAGAATTACACTGAAACATGATACTTCACAGGGCCAAGGAGATGTCTCAGTGGAATAAACACTTCCTTGATAAGTGCAAGGGCTAAAGTTCAATCCCCAGTTCTGCAAGAGAAAAGAAAAGAAAAACAATATGGATTTTAATTAAGACTCAGGACATATGAGAACCTGTACTGTAACATCATGCAACTCAGTTGTGTCCCAAATTTTCTGGTCAACGCGATTATAGGGCCAAAGAGGAAAGTGATTGAGGATGTAGAGTGTGCCTAAGGAGAGTCACATGGAGAGAGAACATTCTTTCAGGCTTTCACAGAGACCAAATTGGTCAAGCAATGGCCATGACTCATCCACGTGGCTGACACAGACAAAGGATCTACAAACTGCGGTACAGGGTCTTAGGATAAATGCTGAGGGGATTTGACTGACCTTAATCAGACACAATAACTACAATTCTTGTTACATAGGTTTTGCTTCATCTTGGTCTTAACCATCCAGTAGAAGAGTATAAAAACGAAGTATAAGAAATAAAGGCATATTATTATGCTGAGCTGTAAAAGACTCATGTCAACAATTTCTGACATTGCCAGACATACAGAAACCCAATACTATTATGGACTGCTGGACTATTTTGGAATATTTTGCTGAATTCACATACCTATAACATTGCAATGACAAAACTAGACAAAAAAAGGGGATGCAACAAATGAACATTTTTATCTTTATATTCAAAATAGTTAAGATAGATACACAGCTACATTCTCTAAGTCAATGACAGAGGGATCTGCTCTAATAGTGTTTGTAATTAGAATATCATGTCTGCATCTTGTACAACAAATAACCACTTAGAAAACATTATGCAATGTATTAATTATTGAATCTGTCCTACTAATTTGATTTGAAAATGTCTCATTGCTATTTATTTTTTAATAAAATTATGGAAAAAAGATGATACTTTGCATAATATGAAAACAAGGTACACAATCATAAATAAATATAAACCTACAATATTTTCATACTCTACATCATATTGTCCATATTTCAAACACAAAGATATGTTACATAACTTATATTACACAGTACACATATAAACATATACGTAAATTATTAAATGATATTTTTAGAATATGTAACACATTTTTATAATTCATATATCTGTAACATGGCTATGCAATATAGAATACCCATTATAATACATAGATATTCTATATATGATTATATCCATGATAAAGACATATTACAGTAATGTGTATATATTATTTGTAATTACATGTGAATGTTATATGTATAATAAATATATATTATTTATACACAATACATTTGGTTTTTTATATATAAACTATATCTATTTTACTGTGCCAATTTATTTCAATTAAGGCACCAGAAATTATTTCTGTGTATATCCTAAAAGTTGAGACACAATTTAGAGAGTATAAAAATTCATTAAGGGGTAGGGAGATAGCTCAGAGGCATAAGTGCCTGACTGGGCAACGCCTGGACCCGGGCGCACCCCGGTACACATGCTGTGCTGCCGTGATGGCCACCAAGAGTTGGTGTGGTGGCTCATGCCCATAATCCCAGGCCTGGGGAGGCTGAGACAGGAGGATCGCTATAATATCTGAGCTGTATATTGAAACCTATATCAAATAAATAAATTAGGGCCGGGCATGGTGGCGCATGCCTGTAATCCCAGCACTCGGGAGGCTGAGACAGGAGGATTGTTGTGAGTTCGAGACCAGCCTGAGCTACAAAGTGAGCTCGAGGCCAGCCTGAACTGCATAGTGAGACCCTGTCTCAAAAAGACAAAAATAAATAAATAAATAAATAAATAAATTAAAAATATGTTTACAAAAGGAAAATAGCAGGGGCCAAAGAGATGGCTCAGTGGAATAAGTGCTTCACTGGCAAGTAAAGTGCCTGAGTTCAAACCCTGATACTACCCAAAATAAATAAATAAGTAAATAAGTAAATAAATGAAAAATAGCTTTTTTTAAAAAAGAAAATGCATGAAGCAATCATTATCAGCTAAAATTAAGGTTCAATTAGTTAATATTTGAAGATGGTTTAAAAATCATGAAGTAAAACTTTATTAAGATATTTGGTAATCAAATATAAAATATTTTTGTAGTCTCCCAAATGCTGAGCTTCTTTTAAATGCTCAGTATTAGCAGCATCACCCAGTTCTTGCATTACACTTACTGTACGTCAAGCAATGTTGACAGATGTATTCATGTGTTCCCTTGTGAGGGAGGCTGTTTTCCTTCTATCCTCATAGACTTTTCACCTGATTCTGAAAGTTAAACTAACCTGAAGCAGATTAGAAGGAAAAAAATATGCAATTTATTTATTAAATTTTTATGTAAATGGCTGGTGAGATAGTTCAGTGGACTAAATGCCTGTAGAGGCAAGCACAGGGGTCTCCGACCCTGGCTCCCTGGTGCCACATGCTGCACTGACCCCATCCCTGGGCAAGCTGAGGTGGCCACCAAGTCCAGGCTTGCTGGGGCATGCCTGTAATCCCAGCACTGGCGAGGCTGAAAACAGGACGATCACTATTAGTCCAAGCTTTGTAGCGAGATCCTGTATGAACTACTTTTAAAAAAAAGTTTCTATAAAAACTCATAAAAGATTATTCAAGAAGTGGCAAAACACATGACTTCCTTTTAGTTTAAACTAAGAGATCATTGTATATAAGGGAATAAGCCATGCGAAGGAATAAGGGGACATTATATAGTAACAAGATGTGTCTGCACTGAATTCCCTCAGGCTCATGCTCCTTTCCCTGCTGATAAGACAGTTACAGTTCCTCCAGTATGGACCAGATGACTTCCATATAGAGGTTTTCTACTCTCAGCAAGGAAGGAAGGAGGGTCAGCAAACCCATCTTGCAAACCCTTGTGTGTGTTATTAGCTCAAAACAATCCTCGTATCAAAGCAGCATATTTAGGCAGAGTATTCTGCCACCCTTCCTTCAAAACAACAGATAGGAGTCTGCAGCCAACGTGTGTTAAAACTGTCCCTTCAACCTTGTTTTTTACTCCTGAGAGATTATTAATAGAGTGTGAAACAATCCTTCTTAATGAGCTTGAACACCCTACAGGTCTCTTCCCAGGAATACTAGCTCTTATTCCTGGTGGCTTGATTTTCTTTTAATGTAAGATTTTACATAAGTACACATTTTAAGATTTACCCAAGCTCTAGCAAATTAAAAATAGAAGAAATCTACACAAGTAAAATGACAAAAAATTACGCCTTTTCTGTACTGGATAATTCTTAAATTGAATGACTTATTTCAGTGACCCCATGAATCTAATAATGTGCTCTAAAATTCAACTTTGGCAAATTTTAAAGTTAATACTTAAGGAAAAAATGTTTCTTTCTTGAGCCAAGGATTGAACTCAGGCCCTTGAGCTTGCCAGAGAAACGTTTATTCCACTGAGCCATCTCCCCAGCCCCAGAAAACATTTTTATTAAAAAATAAAAATACACTAAAGTATTTCTGATTTGAAAATGATTCTCACTTTATTAAATAAATATATTTAAAAAATTGTACCACGTTAAACATTTAGTTTGAAGCCTGGAGGTCACCATTTGATTGCACAGGCTTACGAAAGCAGTTAGTAACCCCTAATTTGCTAATCCTGGGGTAGGTTAGGAATCTTCCACATATTTGATAGTCGTCTCAGGCTGACACAATTGGTTACCCACTCTTTCTTCAAGCATATTGGTTTCTTGGCTTTTAGTATACTGTTTTTCTATATCCCTCTTTCTTGTTACTCCTCAATTTTTCTTTTCTGATTTCTCCTAATTTTCCCTCACCTCTAAATCTAGGGGTTGATGAATATAATCACTGTATTGCACACTTGTAGTATCAACAATTAAAAATAAAATTAGGGGTTCAATTTTCTTAAGCCTGCCCATACCCAATATTCAATTTCTTTCTCGTTTCTCCACATCCATACCTACATGTACATCTGTATGTCATTAGCTTACACACGTGGATCTCCAAATCATGTCTCTGTGGCTCCATACTTCAAACTACCTTCTTGATACTTCTTCCTGGATGACCAACAAGAATTGCAAATCTAACATAAAGATACAAAAAAAAAATACACCACATAGATCTTCCTCCAAATCTGTGAATTTCATTTCCCTCCCTAATACCTGTTCCCATGTTTTTCGTAATCTAATCAATGTTGATTTTTTTTTAATTATTATTACTTTTTCAGTCCTTGGGCTGTGGAACTATCTTTAGGTACTGATTCAATTTACATTATACTTCCAAGCATTCATTCATTCATTCATTCATTCATTCATTCATTCATCTATCCATCCATCCATTCATCCATCCATCCATCCATCCATCCATCCATCCATCCATCCATCCATCCATTCATTCATTCATTGATTCATTCATCTATCCATTCATTCATTCATTCATTCTCTTTGCTTTCTCTGTCACCCATCCCTACCCAGTCTGATCCCGTTCCCTCTTTGCCTACCTCTTCACTGCATTCTGGCAGGCTTGCTATTTCTCTAAGTCCTCCAGCAGTGGCTGATGCTCTCTAGATTTGCGTTTGATTTGCCCCTCTTCTCCATTCCCATAAACCCTCACAGCATGTTCATCGATATTCTCACTCAGCTATTGAATTAAATAGCACCTTTGTAAGAAACAGTTGATATACTGCCATGTTTTGCAATATACTGCTTAACCCATTAATCTCACTTTCTTTTATGGCCATCTTTAATTTTTAGATCACATATCAACATTTGACATTTCTTCACTTTTTATTTAGTTATCATTTAACATCTTTTTTCTCTTACTGAATTCTTCTCTCCATGTTCCATGAAACAAATTGTTTCCTTGCTATAAATCTAACTCAGGACCTTATACATACTCAGCAGTCACTGCTGTATGTCCTGAAGCCTAAAACAGGAATTTTTATGTCCTTAACTCTTCTCTAACATCCATGCCTTACAGAGTGATGGTGCATTCTGGATGATAAATATTTTGCAAAAGAAAAGTAAATTTAAAGGAATTAATCGTTTCCTTAAAAGTTTTAAAATTTATTTATTTATTTGGTACAGGGTCTCACTATGTAGCTTGGACTCTTAGTAATCCTTCTGTCTCAGCTTCCCCAGCACTGGGATTAAAGGCATGCACCCCCAGGCCTGGTTTCAGGGCAAGCACGGGGCATCTGGAGCGCTGGGGCCAGCACAGCATGTGGTATCAGGGATAAAACCTGGGTCCTTGTGCTTGCCAGGTAGGCACTTAGACCATTGATCTAGCTCTCCAGCACCCCAGAAAAATTAGTCTTTAATGTAATGTTAGACACAGAGCTCTTTATTTCTTCTTTCATCAGAAAAGGCTGAACTAATGACTACCATGCATGTTTCCTCAAATAGAATTCTCAAACCCATGAAAATGCATCTGTAAACTTAAAAGAGGGAGAAACAATGACAAAAAACTTAATTGCATGGATTTTTACATACTTAGTCCAAGTCCTGGTTCTGCAGCTAATTCTGTAACAGCTGGCTGTTCACGCTGAGTCTTGACTTTTCTGAAAGCTCCATAAGGTTACTATAAGTATTAGATGCACAAAATCATTTAACTCTGATCTTTATTTAGTATTTAAATTTTTTATTAATGGCTGTCATACTAGGTAACGTGGGTTCATAAGTACTGAAAGGGGAAGTCCACATTTAAGATGAAACTCTGCTGGTGTAAGTGAAATTCAAACCTCTGACTGCATTCTAACCATCTGAGCGATTGTCCACCAGGAAGCAATTGTCAGACCCCAATAAAGGTGACTGATGCTCTATTTCTTCTCCTGATAAGAGACTATGACACAGAATTAGGTTTTACAAATAATAGCATTTCAATTTTAAATTCAAGAGTTCATGCAGTCTACTGACTTTTTAAATAAATGCTTCTAAAACTACGATTAATACGGGACCATGGGCCCAGATTTTTTATTCATTTTAGTGTGTGAGAAGGACTTAATTACTATATACATGTGAAAATGTCTCAAGTGGACAACAATTGTTTGTTTTATCTTTATAATTGCTGTGCACTGCTGGATAATATGGTTGCTGAGGTTTATACTAAGTGGATCCTGGGGTTCTGTTAAACTAAAATTTCCCTACATTTTTTTTTTCCATTTCTGCTACAAAGTATTAAATTTAAATTAAGTAGGATGACTACACCAATGTAGTTAAGCACAAGTATCTAGAAATAATTGGGAATTTCTCTAGTTGATATAAAGCCCACAGGAATATTGTGGAAAAGCAATATATTTCCAGCTTAAAATATTGATTTTGAAAATATCAATCATATAAAGGTTGAACATAAAAATTACATAATAAAAATCTTATGTTGTCCTTGATCTAACCATAGATGCTCCTATAAGAGTGTATGCAGCTAGAAATCATGTTTCCTTTTAAATTGCTTTCATTGCTAAATCCTTTCCAATATTCAGGGTTTATGAAATACAATTAACCTATTATGAGCAAACAACATATATATATATATGGAAAGCTCAGATGCCACCATCACTTCAATAGTCCTGTAAGTCTATTTCAAACAATATTTCTGTTGGCTTAGTTCAACTGTCAGTTATCTATGGAATACTTACATGTCATGTATTATGCAATATTTAGAGAAAAGGAAGAAAACTGCCAATTCTGCTCACATGCTTATGGTCTGTTTATCATTATAGTATCTAAATCGTGTTATACAACTCATGTAAAATATAAAATGCCTGAAATAATCTTTTTCTGGGCTGGGAAGATGGTTCAGTAGAATAAGAACTTCCCTGGCCAGTTTAAGGATTTGAGTTCAATCCCTGGTTCAACCAAAAAAAAAGAAAGAAAAATATTTTTCATTGTTTATGAAATATTCTGAATCTGATGATAATAACACCTAGGTTAAAGTAAACATAGTAGGTGCTCAATAGATACAACAAGGCTCATAAAATTTTTAAGCCTTATAATTTTATTTTATTTATGTGAATCTTAGGGAAGGGTCTGCAGAGTGTTCAGGGTCTCAACACTAGATCAGGCTCGTAGTGGTCCGCCTGTTTACAGCCTTCCAAGAGCTGGGATTACAGACATGTGCCACCATATGGGGTCTCAGTTGCTGTTTCAGGGTGTGCCCAAGAGGCAGGGCTGGCACAGCAGGCCAGGGGATCGAACCCCTGGGGTGCTTGCATTCTCTTTAATCAGCTGAGCTATTTGGCTGGCCCAAGGGTTATAAATTTAATTGTTATTGAGGGCCAAAGCATGAGAATTATTTCTTTAGTTTTCTATTTCAATCAAAACAAAAAGGGGAATACATTTCAGAATAAGTATGTATCTTTTAGATTATCTTTCTTAAACTTTTAGACAGTTGATATTCCCAAATTGCTTGTTGTGGTAGAGTTACTGTTTATTTTCAGTGTAAGTGCCCGGAAGGATGATATTCTGAAGTTTTAATTAAAGATATACTCATAGGTTCCAATTAAAGTCATATTTTCTTTAATTTTCTTTAAACAAGACAAAAAAGGAAGAGTAAAAATGTGTCATGCCATTAAAGAAGGCTTTCTTGTTAGAAATGCATGCCTCAGATTATCTGATGCTTGTGCCTTTTGATTTTAATGACTCAGTGCTGGGTTTGAGGCAGAGGCTCTAGCACAGGTGATACAGGGAGAAAAACTGATCTCAGGTGGGTGACCTCCAAATGATATAGGGAAAAACAATCTCTGGACGTGACCTGTTCTTTGAAACGAAGAATGAATTTTAGAAACAAACAGATATTATGAGCAGAATAGATTTATTGGGTAAAAGAAAGCTCCCATCTAAGAGAGGGACAGGAGGGGGGCTTCCGAGTGGGTAGTTCCTCCCAGAAGCTGTCTCTTCCAGGGACTTTTATAGAGGAAAACCATGTGGTGAGGCGGGTCTAAGGTGGGGAAGACATGGGAACTCTCTTAGGTGGACAGGGGTGGGTCAAAACTATGGTCAACCAATGGGATTACAAGCACCATTGCTCAGGTAAAATTGATTAAATCCAGTACCAAATGGGGAAGTGAGTCTTGTAGCAAGTGGGCAGGAATATGGGACAAGTCTCTTCTTGTTGGGGGCTGGGCTAGTGACTCATTTAAGCTCTTTCAAAGTGATTGATACCTATTTAGAATATCAATCTCTGATGCCCATCCCTAGTGAAGTATGTAGCTGTGTTTCCCCTTTTTGTCTTGGTCTTGAGGTGTGGCCCATAGGGAGTGTCTGTGTCTTCCAAGCTGCAGAGTCACCTTGCCTTCCATCTTGTCTCCTTGAGGACCTGGCTTTGTCTTACTGCCTAGAATATTTCTATCTAACTCTGCTGCCTACAACACAGGGACCAATTTATTTTCCTAATAACTACTCACAAAATGATGAGAGCTGAGAGAGCCTACAAACTGAATTCAGAGAAAATTTATTTAAAATATTCTAATACACAAATAAGCATATATATGGGTATACATATGGAGGGAGAGACAGGAAAGAAGAGAAGGAGGGAGGGAGGGGAAAAGAAGGAAGGGGATGGGGAGGAGAAGAGGAAGAAGTTGGAGGAGGAGGAGAAGGAGGAGGAAGAGGAGAAAAGGAGGAAAAGGAAAAGGAGGAGGAGGACAAGGAAGAGAAGGAGGAGGAGGAGGAGGAAGAGGAAGATCAGGTGGAGGAGACAGTGAGAAAGAGTAGTAAACAAACATTAGTGAGGGCTGGCCAAATAGCTCAGCAGATTAAAGCACCTGCAAGCAGGCTCAGAGGCCTGGGGGTTTCTACCCCCAGGCCTGCCACGTAGGCCTTGCCCCTGGGTCGCGCTGAGATGGCTACTGAGACTGGGCGTGGTCCCATGCACCTGTAATCCCAGCCATTGGGAGGCTCAAAATAGGAGGATCACTATGAATCCCTTCTAGTAGTGAGATCCCTGAATACTCTGTAAACCAATCCCTTCCCCAAAATACAAAACAAACAAACAGACAAACAAACAAAAAACCCAAACACTAGCGAATTTCGCATTATTTTGGTTTTAACTGACTGAAAGCTGAACTATTAAGGTATCTATTAATCGACTGAGGAAGAACAAACATCCTAGTCTTTTAGTCCTTTAAGATAATAAAAAGTATACCGAAACCTACTGAAGGTTTCTTTTGGATATCATTTGCCTAAAACTTTTACCACCACTGCGCCCCATCCCCAGCCCCACCTCCAGGCCACCGTGGCATCCAGCACACTCGAGACACCAGTTCCGCTGCGTTCTAGTCTTTAAATACTACGATGCTGTGGTTCGCAGAGCGGAGGCTCAGCCTGGGAATGGGCTTCATCGTAGAGCCCGCTGTTCCGCAGCCTGGCTTCCCTGCTCATTTGCTCAGCAGATGGGGAGGGCTGGAAGCATCCCTTCTGTACCTTGAAGGGAGCAGCCTCTGGTGTTGCAATGGCCCGAATACGGAGCAAACCTCCTAGTGCGCAGTCCTCCTCTAAAGAAGAAAGGTGATCTTTTGGTCCAGGTGCTCAGCCTGTAAACTAAGGAGACACTAATTTACACTCAAGAAAAAATAGGTGCAAAATGGCTTTTCTTGTGGCACTATTTATTCAAATCACTTTCTTAAAAGAAAATCCTAAAGACTTCAAAAGTTAAAGGAAAAACACATAAGGTCGTTAAAAATATTTACTGAAGAATAGCTGAACTGCTGTAGGCAGTTACAAGAATAGAAAATAGAAGGGGAGTAATTTGAGGACACTACAAATTGAAATAGGAAAACCAGATAGTAGGCCACTATCACATCGTGTGGGATAAAGCATGCTGATTTTGAGAATTGGTTTCAATTAAAATTTTGATACATAAATTAATGATCAGATTGTTTGTTTTGCATTAAATTCATTGTGCTCTTTTCCAAGAATGTGTCCATTTCACTAAAGATATAAAATTGATAGTGATTTTTTTTGTAACACTTTTGTTATTACTGGATTTCTATATAATCTTTTACTATGAAGGCTGGACATTGTGTATTACTCTTTATCTATATTGCTAGAGGTTTGGTACTTGGCTGATATATTTAGCGAACTACATTTCATTTAGTTGATATTTTTATACTTGCTTCCATTCCTGTTTCTACTAATTATTTCTTTCTGTTTAGCTACTTAGTTTGGTTTTATTTTATCTCCCTATCCGAACTCCTAACTGTTTAATATTGAAACTTACATGATCATAAATTCTTGAATTATTTTAGGAAATTTAAAGTTATATATTATTTTGCTGTACACTACAAAGTTTAAAATACAAATTTCCACTAACATTGAATTAAAATATTTCTTATTACCTTTTTATGTCTTCATTAACCCTAGTCATTTAGAAGAGAAAACATAATTTGCAATACTTTGGAAGTATCAAGATTTTTGTTACACTGGCTTTCTAATTGAATTGTATTACACTACAGGTGCATACTCTATATATTGTGATTTTTAAAATTGAGTTGAATTGTTTTTGTGTGTTATTTTATATTCCAGAAAATAGTATACTTGGTCCAACTTGATAGATATTTCTTTTGCGGTTTAAAGGAATTTATATTCTGCCATATGGTTGGAATAGTCTATGAATGTGTATTTTATACATTCCCACTGATTTTCTGATTTATGTTCACAATTAATGAGAAAGAGATGTGCAAATATTCTTTCTTCTTTGTTTCTTGTCTCCCTTTTCGACAAGTAAAGTCATTCCATGTCTTTTGTATTCATTTAAACTTTTTTTTCTTAGAGGGCTTCACCATGTTGTTCATTGTAGCCCTGACCTTATTATGTTGCCCAGACTGGACTTGAACTCATGGTGATCTTCCTGCCTCAGCCTCCCAGGTGCTGAGATTCCAAGGCAGTACTACACCACCTATTTCATTTTAATAATGTCTGTAATGTGAGCTTGCTCTAAGTTTTAAAATACATAGATTTATCATAATAGCATCAACTCTAAAATCGTTTGTTTTCTAATACTTATTTCTAAGTAGTTGATACTTACGGTACAGAATTCCATGCATGCAAGGGTGTGTGCACATGATATGGCCCAATTCCCCCTCCATCCTTCCTCCATTCCCTCCCTCCCTCACCACTCTTTCAATCCTTCCTTTTTTTGTTGGAAATATTTACAGCTTCCATTTATGTGCCTTGCATGGAATTTGTTTCTGTGTGCAGCACATTTCAGCTCTTCTCTTCATCTTCTCTTCCAGTCCTCCTTCCTGTTTCCTTCATCTTTTGATCCACATCTCCGCTTACCGAGTCATGTGTCTTTTATGATCCATTTCAAATGTAAAAATCCCAGAAAAGTGACGTTTTACTTATTCACCTTTATTCTGCATTACAGTTATATTGTTGTCACATATTTTATTTTACATAAGACTCAAAATATTTTGTCACTCCCTTTTATTTAAGTATAAGTGGACTTTTAGAAACATTTCTACCTATCATACATATCTATATAATCATAAATGTAAATTTATTTATATTACAACTATAAATTCAATATGTAAACGAATATTTATATATGCAAATAGATATGATATATACAAATATATTTACATAGAAACCTGTATATCATAACTGGTGCTCTCCATTTCTGCCCATATATGAATTTTTTGTCTGGTAAATTTTCTTTCCTTTGAATAGCTTACGTCCGTTTGAATTGGTTTTGTAGGGTATAAATGAAATTTAATCAGCTTTTACATATATATTTTGTCTTTCATAATTCTAAACTTATTGTGCCATTATTTCTGGAATTTGAGTTTCTAATAAAAGAATGACTTCTACATACATTTACTTTCCTATATATGATGCACTTTTTACTTTGCTGACTTAAATTTTTTTTTGCAATGGTGCTTTTAATGGTTTATGATGCACACATGGTTTTTCTTAATAATTTATATTTTTATCTTGCTTGGGATTTACTGAGCTTCCTGAATTAGTAATCATTCTGAATACTATTATACATCTCCCATAATATTGATGTCTAGCTGACTTGAAGCTGTTAAAATCTTCATTTCCATTTTCTTAAGAACCTAATTGTGTAGATATATTCCAACATCAATAGCATATACTCTGAAATCTTATAACTCAGATTTTTTCCATTAACATTTGGCAAATTACTAAAATGGCTTTTGTGGAAATAGGGTACCCGCTGTAAAATTGACATTAGAAATAATGGTAGCAGAAAGCACTTTTTGATAGTAAAAGAAAGTATAGCTATTTGTTTTCATTTGCAATCAGTAGAAAAATATGATTTTGAAGTGTGCATGGACATAAATAAGCTTTGGAAATCTATCACGAGTGGCTAATTTTTGTGATGTACAATTTAGTGACAATGTGACCAGTTATTTTAGTAGAAGATATCCTCATAAATAGATTTTTAAAAAATAAAAGTTACCACATTCTTGTTTGAAATGCCACTTTTCAAATGTAAGACTCCCTGGTTCGCATAGTGAGGAAATTAATACCTGTAAATACAATGAAACAAAAAAAGGCAATTGAATGTATCCCCATATATAATTAAAACTGCATTACCATAGTTATATTCAATGCTTTATAGATTTTATAGTGTGCTGATTTATGTATGTTTTTATGGTAATAGTATTTTTGAATTATGTTCAAAATACTATTTGGATTATATTTATTGCCAGTTTAGTCCATGTCCTGAAAAATCAAGATGGAGCAAAATACCACAGCTATTGTCCACTATGTAAACATTCTATGAAATGATTCCTGATCCTTCTTTTCTTTTGTTTTCTGCTGTGCTACGAGGCATTAAATCCAGGGCTGTGCTCTCTACTATTGAGTTGTTTAGGATATATTCACATTAGATAACCCTCAAGTCCTTCAAGGGGTATTGCTACTTACACAAAGCACATCTGCAATCTTTGATCCTCCTCTGCCCACCCTCCCGACCCCTGCCCATCATCTCTTGTTCCACCTCCTGTTGCAAAAGGTTGACCTCCCTCCTTTCTATTATTTATCCTTTATTTTTCTGTTTGCTCACATAAGAGAAACCATGGCAGTATGAAAGCTTGTGTGTCCAAGTAACTTCACTTAGCCACATCCTTCCTCTAAGGTGTATTTATTTCCTAAACATGACTGTTAACCTTCTTTATGATAAAGTAGTGCTACATTGTGCATAAATACCAATTCCACATTTTCTTTATCCATTCATCTGTTGATAGACCTACATGCCGCTGCCAAGATTTAACTGTTATGATTTGTTTATAAACATAATACATGTAACATTATGATATGATGTCCATTTCAGTGTGAGAGAGGGTCTGTCTAGATTGCCCAGGGTTTAAACTTGTATTCCTCCTGTTACAGTCTTTAAGTAGCAGAGACTAGCTGTGTGTACCTGTGATTTACTCTTTTCCTGTTTCTGCAGGATGGAAAATTCTTTCTTTCTTTCTTTTCTTTTTTTATGTTGATTTCATTAATCTCCCTTAAGAACATCTTTCTGGCAGCTTCAGTTTTGTAATTGTCCTTCATCTTGTCTCCTATCAAATGACCTCATACATTAATATCTGAAGAATATTTAAGTATTTTGGCATAAAATGAACCTTTTGTGCCAACATTACCTAGGAAATGTTTTTCTGCTCCTACCCATTCATCATCATAGCTTCCAGAAGATGAAAGCATTTTCCACTACATAATTTCTGATTTCTCTTCTCAATTTTATCAGTCTAATATTCATAAATCCCCCTCCTAGAAAAAATTGTTTTCTAAATTGAAACTCTACTTGAAGTTTCTTTTCTTTCTTGAGATCCAACTTCCTAAGGATACACTTTGTTACCACTTTTGGTCACTTTGTTTTCTCCCCAGGGATTGGTCATAGGTCAGAAAGATGAGAATCTACTAGTGGATAAATAATATCTTTTGGAGAGACACTTTCCAACCTCTTATCCAGATAATTGCTGAAAACATTTCCTACATCATCTTAAATGTTAATATCTGAGATATCCTGCCCAACATCTTCTATTATAGTATTTTAAAAAAATTATTCATTTGTTACAGAGTCTCCCTATGCAGTTCAACACTTGTAGTGATCCTCTTGTTTCAGCCTCCAGAGTGCTGATTACAGGTGTGCCACCACACCTGGTTTTGGTGGTTGGCACTGCATACTTGGATTCTAGGTCTACATATAGCATCAGAGTTCAAACTCCGGACCTTGCACTTGCCAGGCCAGGTTCTTAGACCTCTGAGCTATCTCCCCAGCCTATTACAATGTTTTCATCTGTGGCCACTTAGGTTGATATTGCAAATCTTTGGCTGTTATCCATATGGCACTTTCCCATTCCATTTTTATTTCTTTTTATTCATAATGTCAGATCAACTTTTTGAATTTGAACACACTAATCATCAAATTCATTTTATTTCAGGGGCTATTCCTAGTGATTATTCCCACTAAATGTCAGGTACTATGGTAGGTGTAAAGAACAGGAATTTAAAACAGGATATAAATCTACATTCATGGAGATCACAACAGCTAAAAGAGACCTGAAAAAGCAACAAGGCCCCTTAGGAATGCGTCTTTTGTGTCCTCTACTTTATGCCTGATAAACTTATTAGGGGAAAAGGATATTTTATTTTATTTTTTCAAAATTTCAATCGTTGAATTTGTGTTATCCATCTGACCTCAGTTGTCCACATGTTCTGTCTTTGTCCTGTGTCCTCCTGCTCGAATTCCCCCAAGAGCAGACGCATTAATTTCCTCACCGCTATCCTCTCACCCAGCCTTGAGGCAGCTGCCTTCCCACGCTACCGCTCTACGGACGCCGCTCTCCCTCATGCCTGAGATGTTCCCTTGGCTCAAAATTAAAGTGTGTGTGTGTTTTCAAGGCTTCTTTTAAATCTGCAGGAGTGTCTGTTTTCATACCTCTTTTCCTACGATTGGGTCATTGAACATTCTTTCTAACTCTGGAGCCTTCATGTTTACCACACAGAATTGGGCGGATGCTAGCCTCTCCATGAATTTTGTTAGACGTGTGTGCAGCAAGTGACCCTGGTCCTTTCGGGATGTTGGAACGTGGATATGACTCATCCTAATTCTTCTTTCATCTCTGCCCTTCCCTGAGCCACTTCTCTTCCTTAGTCCCTTGGTTTTTTTTTTTTTTTTTTTTTTTTTTTTTTTTTTTTTTTTTTTTTTTTTTTTTTTTTTTTTTTTTTTTTTTTTTTTTTTTTTTTTTTTTTTTTTTTTTTTTTTTTTTTTTTTTTTTTTTTTTTTTTTTTTTTTTTTTTTTTTTTTTTTTTTTTTTTTTTTTTTTTTTTTTTTTTTGACTTTTCAAAAGATTTATCACCCTCTTTCCTGTCATTTACCTGTTATTTTGCTCTTTATGTATATATTTCTCATATTAAAGAAAACATGTATTCGGACTTGTATTTCTGACTTATTTCACTTAACATGAGTGCTCAGGTGAATCCATTTTTCTACAGATCCCTCCAGTTTCTCATTTATAGTAGAGTAGTACTTCATTATATAGAAATACTACCCTTTATCCATCAATCTGTGGAAGGCTGTATAAACTTGTAGACCCACTTGAGTTTGTCTGATATTAAATATTGATTTTCTCTTCTCACTTTCTGATGGCTGCTTAAAGCAAAATAAGCACCAGCAACATAACGTTTCTCCCTCACACACTTAAAGTAATGAGCAGCTATATTTCATTCTCCATGTTTCATTTATGGCTTCTGTCATCGTGCGGTAGGCACCGCTCTTGCTGCGATCGAGCGAGAGGGCGCTCGCTTGAATCTGCTGGACTGAGCCAGACACGCGTCTCTGCCTTCCAGTTGTGTGTGTCCCTGTGCTATTTGCCACCAAACAAATAACCAGAGCATATTATGATTAACCTGATGACAATAAATATGAAAATGAACAGATGGAAAATTCCTAGAAAATGATAGTTTTCTCACAAATAATAACAGGCAGATTATATATTTGCACTTTTAAGGTTAATGCTCCTGGTGAGAAATGATTAAAAACTTGACTCAGGATTAAACAAGATGATGGGAAAAGAGGATTTTTGAAATATGTTGAAGGCAGAACCCATGGCATTTTCACATAGTACTGATATATGATGTGGATAAATGCATTAAAGATTTGAGAGGGCAAAATTTCTCTAGAAGAGCATTCTAAGCTCTCAAATCTTTAATGCATTTATCAGCCCTCAAATAACTTTTATCGTTAAAGTTTCAAAATAGCAAGGTTACAGTGATAATTTTACAGTGTAATGGTACACTACACCATATCAAAGAAACAAATAATATAGGGATATAAAATATAGTTCAATTTTTATTTAATTCAGCATAACTATGAAAACTAAAAGACAATATCAAAATGACCATGATCTATATATAAATATTTATATATTTATATATAAATATATATATATATATAAGTATTCATAATATGTTATAAATATATATTTCATAGTCTAGGTATCTCCCCAAAGCCTCATACAGTCACAGGATGACTTCTAGAGTTTGTGATAAATTCATGGTCCAATGGTGGGATTATGTGTGTGAGTGCTACACCCGCCCTGTGGTGAGTAATCTGTGTACACTATGTGGAAAGGAGAGGCTTGCTAGCTGCCACAGCTGCTGTTACTCTTTGCTCTTTGCTGTTTCCTGTAGCCAAAATCTGCTGCCCTCTGCCAATGTGCCTCTCTGCCTTGGAGCCAGCCAAGTATGGACTGGAAACTTCACTAACTATGAGCCAAATAAATCTTTCCTTCCTTAATTTTGGGTATCAGATATTTTGTCACAGGAATGAGAGAAAATGAATTGAATGACAATGATACTAATATTATTACATAAGAATAAAGAGTGAATAGAAAGAATATATAGAGGCAACATTTGAGGAGATGCCTGGGATTTAACAGCATTCTAATAGGCAAGAAGTCTTGAGAATGGTAAACATCATAGATGTAAAACAAATCTATATCTATATATATCTTAATGTGCAAAAACCCAGTGGTGTAGGAAAATAACCAACTTTAAAATCACCTGGACAAAGCAGGCCAGAATGAGCTCAGTTATCAGCAATCCTCTGGCAAGGTAAAGAATGAGATGGCAAATAATAGAAGTGGGCCAAAGCAAAGCAAGTCAACTTTGAATTACAGGTCTAGTGAAATTTTTATGGTGGACTTTGGTGCAATCACGAAATTTGAAAGCACGTGCAAGCAGGCGCAGGGGCTAGGGGCTCGATCCCTGGGCCTACCATCCAGCCCTGCTCCCAGGGTGCACTGAGATGGCAACTGAGACTGGGAGTGGTGGTGCCCGCTTGTAATCCCAGCTCTTGGGATGGTGTAAACAGGCAGATCGTGAGTCTGATTTAGTAGTGAGACCCTGAAAACTCTGTAGACCCTTCCCTAAAAATATAGAAAAACAGTTGTGAAATTACAAAGCAAACAAAGAAGAAAACAAGTGCATTACAAGGTTTTTGATGGATTTACACAGGAGTTGCCCCAGTCTACACTTACTCCAACAGTGGAGAAGGTTTCTTTTATTGTACAGCCTGGCCAGCATTTGTTAATGATTGACTTTTTGATGATAGGTGTTCTTTCTGGGGTGAGATGGGGAATGGTTATGCAGCATTATATTATTCAGCAATAAAGAAAGTTAACCTCAAGGGTTTATAGGTAAGTGGATGCAACTATAGATCATACTCCTAGTGACATAAATCACACGTGTGTGTAAAAATTGATAAAATTGATTGGTTTGCTAGTGCATGAAACAGAAAGAGTAAATGAGACTGAAAAGATGCATTAGATATTGTAAAAGGGAAAGAATCCTCTCAACAGGACAACAACAAGTGGATGGGGTAAAGGAGAAAAAAGAAAAATAAATAAATAAATATATATATATATATATGTGTGTGTGTGTGTGTGTTCATATATATATATATATACATATATACACATATATATGTATATATATATATACACACACACCCATGATAGGTAAGATAATTGCATTACTAATTTCTGTTAGTTCATTAAAAGAAGCAGTGTTTATATTGTTTCATCAATCTTACATGCCTGTATCTGCTAATCTGAGCAACTGCTATTGTTTTGTCTGTTTTTGTTTTGTAGTACTGTGGATTGAGCTCAGAACGTTGTGCTTGCCAGGCAAGCAGTTATACCACTGAGCTATCAGCTCCTGAGTAACTACTTTGATGATAACAATACGCAGTATAACAACTGTTATTGATTTCATATTATCATGTTTTGAAATTTTGTATCATTTTATTTCTTTTTAAATTCTCTTTGAAATAAAGAAAGAAATGTATTGCTAGCAAAATGCTAGAAAAGGATATTTGTGTTCCATAAAACAGATATGAGGCAAAATAGTGTGAAAGAACAGAATGTATGTGGATATGTCTGAACATGAAGTAAAACTCTAACACCAGTAATATTAACATACAATTTATGACACTTGAATAAGAAAAATAAAAAGGTGAATAAAATGTTGAATTTTATTTATTTATTTATTTATTTATTTATTTATTTATTTATTTATTTGCTATAGGGTCTCACTACGCAGCTCAGACTCACAGTGTTCCTCCTGTTTTCAGGCTCCCCAGTGCTGGGGTTGCAAGTGTGCATCACCATGCCTGGATTCAGGGCCTCACTCGGTACCGAGGGGCAGGCAGGTGCAGCATGTGGTGCCAGGCATCGAACCTCAATCCCCGTGCTTGCTTAAGCAGGCACTTTGTCCACTGAGCTATCTTGAGGGCCCTAAAATGTTGAATTTTATCAGTAAATTACTTAAGAGATCATCAAGAAGGTTATATGCCTTTGAAAGTCTTCTGGTTTGGAAGGAAACGTTAGATCTAATGATTAACTTTTTATGTTAAAATTTAGTATAAAAATACTCAGTGTTACCACTAAATTTGTTATTACCAGCAAATACGAAAATAGAGAGAAAACAGGCAAAAGAAGATATGGTCTGAAATCAAGTAACTATTACAAGAAAAGGTTCAAATAATGAAATATTTTGAATAGAATAAAATAGAAAACTAGAATACAACACAGAATTACTACAAAGTGTTCCGAAAAAAACAAAAAACAACAACAGTAAAAATGCTAAAGCTTAAAACACCCTAAATTTTAAGGAGTGGGTAAACTTTTGGGAATGATACATAATTAATGCACTATACTTACTAGCTAATATTTATATTTTTAATCCTGTCTTAAAGACAAAAGTACTTAATAACTATTTGTACTCAAAAATATTTTTCGATTATAATATTATGAAGAAAGAAAGAAAAAAAAGATTGACTTTCTGAGACAAAATTTTCTGTAAATACATAAATTTTTTCTTTTCTCTTTTTTAATGTATTTAGTATAGAGTCCATAGGGTCTCCCTACACAGATCAGACCCATAGTGATCCTCCTGTTTTCAACCTCACAAATGCTGGGATCACAGACGTGCTCCACAACACCCAGTCTCAGTTGCTGTCTCAGTGCACCCTAGTGACAAGGCTGGCACAGCAGGCCAGGGATTGAACGTGGGTCCCTACATCTGCCCAAGCAGGCTCTTTAATGCACTGATCTATCTGGCCAGCCTCAGTTTTCTTAATGTTCAAAATTCCACATGAATAAACCTTTATTGAAAGTGTCAGATCCAGCCAAACCTTTAAAGAACCTTCTCTTGCATTCAAAATACAAAGATAAAGAAGAACTGTGCCATGACTGAGCTTGTGCCTTGACACATCATGGAGGATGCTGACATTTGTGAATTTTTACTCTTGAGTGAAAAAAAAAATAAAACTGTTTACATAGAAATATACATTAATACATGCATACAAATGTATATATTTGTATAATTAAGATCAGTGATTCTGATAAACAATTGTATATTCATATATATGTATAAATTTGTCTGTGTCTAACAAATGAGAGAGTTTATTAGTCTCAACAACAATATTTTAATATGTTGCCCTTTATTCTGTGACAACATTGGCACACTCTCCAATGCATTTCCATTTAATTAAATTTGGAATTTTCAATGGGAAAGCTTTCTAATAGACTTCTTAATCCCACCTTACTTTCACCTATGGAGAATGCAACCATTTCATCTTAAAGTTCACGCCATCCATAAATCTGAGCAGTCCTGTGCACCATTAGAGGAAGGCGGGGGATGTCGCCCGTTTTATATGCAGGAGAGCCACAATATTCTCGTCTCTGTTGATTTGTGCAGCAAGGTTCTTGTTTAAGTGCACACTTCTGTCCTGAACATTCAGTTCACTGAGGGTTTTTGTTTCTGAACCAGAAGGCAAAGAACATATTAGATATTTTTTGGACAGATGGACTTTTCTTAAATATTTTATTAATAACTATATCATGTGTAATCGGAGACAAGGAAAGCCTGAAGAAGTATAGTTGTCCACTGTAAATATCCAGTAATGATTTGGGGTTATTGAAATATTATTTCCTTTCATACTAACTTTTTCAATAAGTTGCAATTGGGCCAGGGAGATGGCTCAGTGGAATAAGTGCTTCCCTGGCAAGCGCAAGGACCTGAGTTCAATTCCCTGGTTCCGCAAAAAAAAAAAAAAAAAAAAAAAAAAAAAAAAAAGTTGCAATTATGTTACTCTGTATCAAAAATAGCTAGATTTTATACAAAAACAAAACAAGGGAGGACAAGCCACGGAGGTCAGGTTATCTTTCATGATAATAAAAATCTGATGTCCTGTGATTATTTCATTTCATGAACAGTACATTGTTTCTTTCCATGCATAGGAGATAGAAGGCAAATGGTGTCTGGGAAGCTGTTACTGCTCTGAAGTTTGTGTTTGTTTCTTTGTTTGCTGTTAATCTCTTCTTTATGACTGAAATGTTGAGATATCAAAAGAGGTGATAAAGAACTGCATAACCATGTTTTGTGGCAAGCAATAATACTAAAATTTTAGAGTGAAAGAATATTGCTTTTTGCATTTCATATTTGATTTACTAAAAAATGAGTTTCCAAGAATATATATTAAGCTGACTCCAATTAAATCAGCTTCAAAGTCAGAAATTCATATTTTAAATCAAAATATTCTCATTTATTAAAAACAAAGACACATTTTCTTCTATATAAAAATTAAAGTAAAATATAGAAATAAGAAATCATAAAAATGTGTTTCATATATAAATTTGGAAAAGATTTTGCTTACCTATTTGCTAAACAGAAATGTTTCTGTGTATAAAGACAGTGTATATCATGATAAAGCCATGTCCCGGAAAGAAGAAATTGATATTTAAATGCCTGCAGCTATCTCTAAGGAATGTATGTATACCTCTCACCTTAACATCTGAAAATAAGCATGAAGCCAAAGGGTATCATCAGGTTTAAAAATAAAATCATGACATTATTAAATGGTACACAAGGAAAATCTAATCTGAGTGGCATTTACCTTTAAAAAGTTAGGATATCCTTCCATTAGAAGGGTGTCAAGGGCTGGGGAGATGGCTCAGTGGAAGGGTGTCAAGGAAGAAAATCATAATTGTTACAATGTCTTGCATAATAAAAATCAAGATTTTCAGTTCTAGCTTCTTTCATAGAAGAGACTTTCCTGTAATTCCTTTTTTAATTGAGGTCAGATCTAAGAGAAACTAGGTTCAAAACATGTATTATTATTTGGGGTTGGGGGAGAGCAGGAATCAGTACCTTGTGCTTGCCAGTCAGGAAATTGAGCCCCTGAGCTACATACTCAGTCGTAAATATTATGTCTTAAGCATTATGTTGTAGCTTTTCCCCACAAATTGCAAAAACAATATTCTAGTTTATAGATTATGTGGGTAATCTGCAAGTAAAATGTGCTTTGAAAATCCAGTAATGCATAGGTTATTTCATAGTTTCTAATTGAGTTAGAGTAACCTGATAAGACACTAAACACACATGAACATTTACTTTATCAAATATGAGTCAGTTTAAATATTCAGTTCATAATAAGAAAACAAAGAAAAGGAATAATTTCTGGAAGGAAAGAAATGAAATTATCATACTTGCATATGACATGATACTCTACACAGAAGACCCCAAAACCTCTACCAAGAGACTTACAGATTTAATAACTTAATTCAGTAGCATTGTAGGATATAAACTCTACAGTCAAAATTTCTATATACAAACAACAAACACACCATAAGGGAAATTATGGAAATCACCCTTTCACAGTAACACCAAAAGATTGAAATACTTAGAAATTAATCTAGGGAATCAGGGAGATAACTCAATGGAATAAGCACTTCCCTGTCAAGCTCAAGGGCCTGAATTCAATCCCCAGTTCTGCCAAGAAAAAAAAAAGAAAGAAGGAAGGAAGGAAGCAAGGAAGAAAGAAAGAAAGAAAAAAAGAAAGAAAGAAAGAAAGAGGAAAGAAAGAAAAGAAATTAATGAAGTAAAAGATTTATACAGTGAAAATGTAGCACTCTGAAAAAAGTGGATTGAAGAAGATCTGAGAAAATTGAAATATATTCCTTACTCTTTGATACGAAGAACCAACATTGCAAAAATTACCACACTCCAAAATTTGTTATATATATGTCCAATGCAATACCAATTAAAATACCATTAGTAAATCTTATAGATCTCAAGAATATATTGCTAAAATTAATCTGGAACTAGAAGAGACCTACAACAGGGAAAGCAATCCTGGGCAACAAAGGAAAGTAAGAGGGCATCACAATTCCTGAATTGAAATTATACTATAAAGCTACAGTGAGGGCCTGCCAAATAGCTCAGTGGATTAGAGGGCCTGCCAGCAGGCTCAGAAGCCTGAGGTTCAATCTCTGGGCCTGCCTTGCCGGTGCATCCCTGAGGCGCACTAAGATGGCAATTGAGACTGAGCTTGGTGGTGCGCGCCTGTAATTGCAGCTCTTGGGAGGCAGATCACTATGAGTTTGATCTGGTAGTGAGACTGTGACACCCTGGAGACCCTTTCCTAAAATATGAAAACAAACACACACACACACACACACACACCCCCCAAAGATTTAGCCTAAAAATAAGATAGACCAGTAGTTGACTTATTGGAGACTTCCCCTTCCAGACTTGCTGTTGGAAAGTTGTATACACGATGATACTATCACTGTTATTAGACCAAATGCTTTAGCATTTTTCTAGACCCAGAAGTGTTATATTCAGTCAATATTTATTGGGTGGTCACTATGTGTCAGGAACCATACAAGAGAGGGGGATTCACAGAAGCAGTAACCAGGACTTATGTGTTATAACTCAAATACTATTATATTCTAAGAGTAAAGAAAGTTAACACAGAAACAAAACCATGAAAAAAAAATGAAATGAAAATGGAGAAGCTAATATCTGCTGCAGCAGGGGCTTGCTAATGTCAAAATAGCTTCACAGAGGCAAGGAAAGTTTTGGATCCCTGCAGGCTTCCATTATTCCTATGACAAAAACTGTCTCACAATTCACAAGCCAGGAAATGGGAGTCAAAAAAATATGATGTCTTTACACCAGTCTTAAAAGAAGAAAACAGTTTCAGTTCAGCATAACTAGATTCTCTTCAAAGCTGCCAAACTTGGCATCAAATGACATCAACTTATTGACCACTGGAATCCATATCATAGCATGTGGCTGTCTAATCCCTCTGCTAGATTAGCTTTCATAATCCTGAGCTATAATTTAACACCAGTAATTCTCTTGTCTTTCTTTCCCCTGACATCACAGTGTTTTCTACAACTTGATGAGTCTAATAGTATATCAGTAAGTCTCTTATCTGGCCGATTTCAAGTTCTCCACTTGCCTACTCCCTTTGTGTCTCTCAGATATCTCTCAGGTATCTACTCAAATAAAGTTGAGTAGTACTTATTTATATCTTCAAACCTGTAAATAGTGGAAAGTGTCAGCTAGCAAAGAAATAAAAGTATATTGTCAACCTTTCAATCCAATAAACAGAACAAGAGTGATCTAAGTAGAAATTAAAGATCTGGGTATTACCAGTAGGCAGAACAGGAATATTTGGGAGCAGATGGTGGTAAAGAGAGATGGATTCAGATTAAGAAAGCTCGATTGCAGAACTTGTGATGGCTGAAGTGTGGGTGTCTATGGCTGAGAGAATTGAATGGAACAATGCATGTGGTACAGCCACTTGGCACTGTGATGGCCAGGATGACCCACCGTCTGTGGAGATTGAGGGCCGGTGAGCAGTGCTTCAGGACAAAGCCTTACTGAAGATGGAGGGTTTGGTCTTAGACATGGAGTCAAGCAGTTGAGCAATCAGTAATGAATAGAAATAGTCTAAGAAATGGAAGATCTTAGAAACAATGAATGAATTTTGACAATTTATTATTTGTGACATGGAAAAATACAAGGCCCTAGTAGTTGTTTTGTTTCATCCCTACACTCTCCTATACTGGTCACTTAACAGAATATTTATAACTTACAGGTTTTTTTTTTTTTTTTTGCTTTTTGGCAAAACAAGGGCTTGAACTCAGGACCTTGTACTTGCCAGGGAAGCACTTATTCTACTGAGTCATCTCCCCAGCCCTATTACAGGTATTTTTTTTTGTTAATACTGTTAACATGCAGGCTCATAATTAGCTTTCTGTATGTATAAATTAATCCCTGAAAATAGAAGTTAATTGACTTATTTAGATTGAAATGATGGCGTGGTTAATGTTATTGTGAAATTTTCTATACATCTTTGCAATCTATATTAAAATGAATTTTACCTATTTTTAGAGGTACAGTAAAAGAAACATATTGAGTCAATTACTTTTCATGACTCCCATTAAAAAATTCATTCACTCATTTATTCCAGAAATCTTTTCTCAGCATTATGTGCTAGCCACTGTCCCACATACTGTGATAATCCTGAAGCTTGGATGGTCTAACAGAGATTTCTTATAGAATGAACTCATTAAGTTAAAAACAATTCAGAGGATAAAATTTCAGATGGCATAATGCATTACTACTCTTCTACCAACATAGAATATCTACTGGACTATTAAAAGTTTATTTCATCTTAAGGGTTTCAGGTGCTTGTTAATAATTCTTAGGATACATAACTACTCGAGACATTATCTCGAAATGAGCCAGTCTTCAAGAAACTAGAGCTTAATAATAGACAAAACTTTCTCTCTTAATTGGAGCCACCAGTTAAAAAAGAATTTAATTTCTGTGTTCTATAGGGAAAATGGAAATGAAGCAATAACTAAGTGACTTGTATGTCCAAATCATTGTCCTAGGCAATTAAAATAATCATACTGTTTAATCTTTGTGATCATTTCAGAATCTTTATCCCCAAGTCCATAGAAAAAGGACAGTCATGTTGCACATTGCCTAGCTTCACTTAGCTCCTGCAAAACCTTCTCATGTGCTCACAGAGTGTCACTCTTTTTTCTATCATATCCAGAATCAGATTTAAGAGAATATCAATGATAGAATAACATGAGACAAATGTCGGAGTCCTTGTGTGCTCCTTGCTTTAATGCTTATAAAGTGTCTTCACACGTATGTTCTCATATGGTCTTTCCAGTCACTCTTGCTCTTGACATTGATGAAGAAAAAACTGACTTCAGAAAGATTAACAGTAGAATCTGTTTGATGGATCCTTGGTAAGAACTAGTTTTGCATGTTTAGGTTAATTTCAGATACAGATATCTGAAATAAGAATTGAGAGTTGAATGATGTGGTATTATGCTGTACTCCTAAAAAGAGTTCTGTAAGAAGTTCTGGACCACTTGGTTATTTTCCAGAATTAACCACAAGAAGAGATTTTTTTGGGGGGGAGTTGGGAAGGGCAGAACCGGGGATTGAATTCAAGCCCTTGTGCTTGCCAGGGAAGTGTTTATTCTTCTGAGCCATCTCCCCGGCCCCTAGAATGTTGCTTTTTTTTGGGGGGGGGGAGGGAACCAGGGATTGAACTTAGGTCCTTGAGCTTACCAGGCAAACACTTATTCTACTGAGCTATCTCCCCCACCTCACAAGAAGAGATTACTCAAGGACAGTTCAAGCATGTAGCTTCTCTCCTAAGATGAATGAACTAGCTATCTAGGGGTATAAGGTCTCTCTTGTGTCTGATTCAGTTAATAACAGAATTCATAGGGAATCTTTTGCTTTCACAGACAGACATATATGTTGAAAATCAGGAACGCTGGACAGATCTATACTCTAATTTCTTAACATGGGGACAGTCATCCTGGAAGCATGGATTCTGATTTCAGATAAGCTACCAATCCAACCATGATTAATGTTAAAATCAAAACCGTTTTAGTTTGAAATATTTTTAAACAGTATATTGAAATAAAAAATATTATAAAATTATTTGTGCCCCTCAGCAAGGATTCCCTAATGCTATTATTTTGTATAATCATCATAAAATTAAGAATAATACTGACAGGAAACAAACTCAATATTATTGACTCAGTTATGTCCTACACATTTTCATCTCTTCAAATTTAGTTTTTATTTACAGATATTTATTCTTCTATTCATTTACTTATTGCTGATTTCTTTCTGTTGTTCTTAACAATTCTGCTGAGTTGTATAACTGAATTTTATAAAGAAGTTAATCTCTAATATTTACAGGTAGAAATTGTAACTGGACTAGAAGATGCCCTTCTGGAGGGTGAAGAAAATTGGGTAAGTAATTTGTGGGATAAGAAGGAAAAGACATTTGCCTTTGTGTGAACATAGGTAATTCATATAGTTTCTTATTTGAATTGTCTTGCACTAATCATGATTAGTAGAATAAAACTAGATGAATAAAAATGCAATGTACACAGACTATACTATATAGAACTATTAAAATAATATTTATCTTATCACAAAAATTAAAAGCAAAGGAAGCAATATTGAGTGTGTGTGTTTATCTGGTCACGCACATGATTGGAAAGTGACGTACTTAAAAATCTTCTGTTATTTTCACCATTAATGCTAGACAATTCGCTCTGGATATTTATTTCTTAAAAATCCTCTGAAATGCTTGTGGCCAGGCCCAGCTAGTCTGGTAGCTTCTGGCTGGACGTGGGGGGCAGGAAACGTCTAGCTGGTGCCACCACCTTGTGCCTTTGGATGGAAGCAAGGGTCACAAGGGCCTTCTGCTGTCTCAAGTCACGGTGGCCTGGCTGAGTGGGCTGGGAGAGAAACAGCGGGACAAATTGGCATCTGAATGCATTTGGCGTCTACACTGTATTGAGATTTTTAATTTTATGGATTAAAATTTTCTTAGGATGAGTAATTCCATGTGCTTACTTAATAGTACCTAGTGATTCATTTAATCTATGTATGATCAATTTACTGTAACTCAAATCTCTAATTCTCTACTATTTTATGGAGATATTTATTACATTAATTGAATTTATTTCTTTTATATGTGTTTTCAGAAGCAATAGCTAAGAAAAATAAGGGGCATATTTATTTTTGGAGTTATATAATTAACAGTTACACAAAGAAACAAACACCACTGCAATTTAAATGAATAAATCAATACTGAAATAATCTCTTTGATTATGATTTGTTTTCAGAATTCTTTATATTTTACCTTGTACTTGATTTTATTTTTCATTATTTAGGTTTACTTATACATTTTTTGCCATAAAAACTTTAGGTATGTTATAAACCAATCATTTTTACTAAAACCAACTTCTTTGTATTAATGTAACCAAAAAAGTAGAAATCTCTATATACTAAATCATTTCCTTGCATCTGATAATGAAGCAGTGATTTAGTTCAGGAAACATATAATTTATAAAATCCATATTTGGGCTTTATATATCATAGGCAAAGTAATAATACTTATTAGAGCTAGGTGTGGTGATGCACAACTGTAATCCCAGCACCTGGTAGAGTCAGTAAAGAGGTTAGTTACAAATTCAAGGTGAGCCTCGACTATGAAGTGAGTTCAAGGTCAGCCTGAACTATAGACTGCAACCTTGTCTCCAAAAGACAAATGACAATAACAATAACGCATATTAATAAGAAAACATTTTTGTTTATTTGAAGTACTATATTCAGATCTCTAGAACTACTTCACATTTCAGAGATAGTAGTTACTTTTTAAAATAGTCTGTTCTGTGCTCATTTGTATATTATCTCTGAGAGTGCTGCTTATTTTTCCAATTAAAGAGTAACCTTAATAAAGTATATGAGATCTCAAATTTCAGAAAGTTATTTGTGTTTTCATTTTATGTAGTGACAAAAGTAGCCTTTACAAATTGTGTAGTAGAAACTATGCTAAACAATTTATGCATGATGAACAACCATTCTAAGATGGTCTTTCACATTGTCAGTTTTTAGATGAGTAAAGTGAGACAGAAAGTGATGATACAGGGACTCCTAAACTCTTTGTGATGAAAGGTCTTTTTCAACTCTATGATTCTGAATTATTACTGTAAAATTTTAATACCTGTGAAGCAGAGAGGATGGAAAAATATCTAACAAAACTTCGTATTTATCCCACGAAAAACAAAGCAGCAATCAGACCCCATGATTCACTTCCTGCAATTTGGAGTTAACACTGCTGTTTGGTGGAGATGTGATTTCTAGGGAATTATTCTTTGTAATGAAATCTTGTGACATGACCTTTGAAATTATTTCTGAAAAATAATAGCTCAGTGGATGTGTTCTGAAAAGAGTGGAAAAATTAAGCTTGAGATCCAAACAGACCTGCCTTTCACCTTTGTACTCGTATTATCTGCAAGTACCTCATATCATTCAACCTCAGTTTCTTTCTCTGTAAACTATAAATAACGACATCAGGCTGGTTTGAGATGGAAATTAGTTAATGGGAAAAATGCCTGAGAATTAATACAGTATCTTTTCAGAATGATCATCACTTTTTCAATAATTCTATTATAATGGAAACAAATCAGTACTGAATTAAAATACACCTTTCCAAGTTCATATAATTGTACAGAAAAAGTTACCTAAAGTAGTAAGAAAAATGAGCATATCTTGTCATCCTGAAGTTCAATGTATAATACAACTGATGGACCTCAAGACTTTGATATACCTTCTATCTTTTGAGGAAGCTTTATTGTATCAATTCACATTTTTAAATATGACTAATAATTATCATTTATTTTCTAAGATAAAATAGAAATTTTAGAATAGAATACATTTATTTCTAAGCTTCTCAGTCCACTAAAATTATATTTAATTACTTTTGAAATTTAAAGTAGAGGACCTTATATGTTTTGTGATATTCTGCTAATATTCTTCATTCTTAAGAATGAAGTCATTTCCAGTCATACATATTGAATGGATTGATGATTTATACTTTTATAGAAATGTTGTAGAGGGAATTAGAAGTTTTTTGTTTTGTTTTTGTACCGGGGATACAACTCAGGACATTGTGCTTGACAGGCAGGCCCTGTGCCATGGAGCTATATCCCAGGCCCTGGAGAAACTAGATTTTAAGAAAGAAAATATTTTGCTTATGGAAAAGAGTTCTATGTAAAAAAAAAAGTGTAAGGCAGTCTGGTACAAAGCAACAGTGCAAGGAATCTTTCATGGCTGGGCAAATAGAATTATTGTGATCATTTTAACAAAATCAAGAGGACAAGCTTTAATGTAGCCATCTTTACAATCCATCCTCAAGAGAATTAATTTCTAAATATAATAAAAATGTAAATATCCACCTTCTTCAGGCTCCACATTGTAATCAATATTCAAAGAAATATTTCTGGAGAAGTATTTCAATTCTGCATTTCAGGCAAAGAAAGTTTACATCAGAGTTCTGTCCATGTTTCAAGATTTTCAGACACACACAAAAAATTATTTAATAGCAAGGTCCTACATACCCAGATAATGAACAAATTGAAAAGCTAGATCTCATTGAGAATACAAGATTTTTAAATATTTAGAAATTTTATCATTAATCAGAGCTCAAGGACATGTTCAAGAAACTTATTGTTTTATTTGTTCAGAAACAATATGAATTCATTATAACTCTGGGTATGAAGTTATTAAATCAAGGAAGGGAGGATTCTTTCAGAAATGTTCTTTATCAATGCTGTTTTATTTTCATTGCATCATCTCTTCTCTGCATCCTGAATCTTGTTAGGAAATTTCTTTAGGGCATGCCTCATATTCTGAAGCACTTAAGACTCCTCACCATTTTCTTAGAACTAGCTTTCCATTTCCTGTGCTGGTATGCTAGTGAAGTTGGCCTTTGTTCTATGAAGAATATACTTAAAGTTAAAGCAAGAGCTATGCAGCCTCATCACCTTGTACATGTTGTGAAGGTAACATTTTTAAAACATTATGAGAAACATAAAATCGAATAAAGTAAAATGTATAAGTAAGGTACATGGAGTAGCCCCTAACATGCTTCTGAGAAGATATATTTACAGGTTAGTTTGCAGTCAGTACCTTATGTGTTCTTTATGTTACTAAAAAGACAGCACTAATTTGCATTCTTATTGTTCCATACACCCTTTTTAATGATCTACATTATTATGCAGAAGGCAAGAACAGTTAAGCAACATAAGTTGCTGTGTACTGCTGGCACATTTAGTTTATTTTTAAGCAAACAATGTATTACACATATGCATTTAAATCTCTTAATTAAAATAGCATTGCCATTTTATAATAAATATCTTCTGTTTATTTGAAATATCCTTTGAAAACATCCATTCTATCTACTCATAAATAACAACATTTTCAGCCATTTATCTGCTTCCACAGATATTCAGTACAAATAGAATATAGAAAAAAGAAACTAATAAATAAATTAGTTTTTTATTTTGTTTTTTTGTTCTTTTTTGGTGGAACGGGGATTGAACTCAGGCCTTTGTGCTTGCCAGGGAAACATTTATCCCACTGAGCCATCTTTCTGGCCCCAGAAACTAATAAAGCAAAAGAAAGAAATTAGAGATCATTTACTAGTTTACCATACTGTAAAAGAATAGCATTCAAAGTTGTCATTGGCACTTAGTCCAAATTTTTTACTTTACTTGAATTGATGTTGGTATAGTAGAAGTTAACAAAAATTTTTATCAACTTCAATATTCCATTCATTCAACCAACTTATCCATTTATTAATTTTGAATAGTGTGATAGCTGTTACAGATACAAAGTGAACAAGACAGATGCTTCTACCCTCAAGACAATGTACAAGTAAACACACAATAAGCACTCTGAGGCTTTCACAGGTTCTCTAGGTGTATATTTGTTCCTCTTTCCAACTGAGGCAATAAATTTTAAGCTGAAATGTGCTTCGGAAATTCGAACCAACCCCACATTGTATGGGCAAAGATGCATGGTGTTGGTCTGACTTCACTTCAAGAAATATAAGTGAATGACAGAACTGTCTGAGCTTTGGCCCAAGGAAGGCTTTTATGTGTGTCCTTTCTACTATAGCTCCCCTCCAATTCATTACTTGATGGCCTCCAGCTATGTCTGCATAAAACTTAGTCATTTCAAAGTTGAATAGGACTGTATAAATCTTCCTGTGTGATTTTCATAATTGTAATTCAAAAAATGTTGGCCCTAGTCAGTTGTCTTGATTATTGGAAAAATAATTAGTAGAGTTTGTGAATTATGTCTCCTACTATAATAACTAAATTTGATTGAACAAACCAAATGATTATGTGGTAATCAGCCACTATCATGGGCATTATTACAACATAAAATGCTCAGTTGTTCAGTTTAATTTGGCCATGTCACAATGACAGCCATGAAATGAAAATCAGTTATGAAAATACAAGAAATTTTGAATATGTTTTAGTTTAATTGGTTAAATTGAATTTTTACTACATGGAATGGACTCAGCTGAGGAAATGAGAGTAATGAGCTGTGATTTGTTGAAAGTGTAAATTTAGCTCACTGATTTCACAGTTGTCTAGTTTGATAATCGGATTGTTCTTCCTGGACAAGAAAAAGATAACAATTTGTTTAAGTTTGATTATTTTGGAATGCAGTAAGGGAAATTTTATGAGTATCAGGACATAATCTGTATTTTCCCTGTGGAGAAAAATAATGCTTTCATTGCAAAGGAGAATTTTGAGATCACTCGGAGAAATGTTATAATTGAACAACTAATCCATGTTTTAGAAGATAATCATTTATGGTTAAATGTATACCATACTGTACATATATCCAGGTTAAAACAGATAGCAGAAAGTGATTGGTTATATTAAGCTGACAGATCAATTATACTCAAAATTCAACACTATGTATAAAATTGAACACCATGTGTTCAGTCAATAGAAAACTATGAACTCAAAGTGGACAACCCATTCCTAAATGATTCAATTACCACTTGCCAATGTAATCTGATTAATTAGACATCAAAAAGTTAAGAATATTAGCATGCTGTCAATTTTAATAGAATATAGTGATCTGGTATCTGTCCACAAATGGGGATGAGACAGCTGGTAAGCTCTAAAGTCCTAGTTACATTACCAGCTACCTAAAATCCTACAGATGAGTGGTTGCCCTCCTTTATCATCTGTCTCTAAAAGTTTTCAATAGAATATGAATAATAGTTGCACTAAAATTAGACAAGATGTATCGATCAAGTGTGTCAAGATAAGTTGTTGCACAGCAACATTTTTTATGCCTAACATTTATTCTTGGTTGATATAGTGACATGAGGTACATGGACAGTGAGTGATGTTCTTATATGACTAGATAAGCCTGAAAGATAAAGAGAACTAATTTCTAAAGTATTATAAAATAATTGATATTTTCCTTTAAAGGACAATGTGCATAGTATTAACCAATAAATGAGGTGCACAAGACCCAACTAACTTACATGTTCCAATACTGATAAGACTAAGGTTCTTGGTGCTACTGTTCTTGCAAGGTGCCAAACTACATAATGATACACTTGGTGAGCAGGAGTGTTAGTCTGCCCTTTATTGCTCTAACAAAGTACCTCAAGACATGAGAAGTATTTAACTCCATAATTTTGAGTCTACAGGTCAAAAAGCATTGCACAGGCTTTGGTCTGACTGCTTGACTGTGTTTCCTTATGGCATATGACATCACAATGGCAAGAGCATGCCAGCAAGAGGATTCTTTGTGAAACAGGAAGCTATCAGCTGCTAATGTTCTTTGAGGATTATGCTAATCCTCTCCTGAACAAAGTCCTGGTGATCAAAATGAGGAACTGAGAAAGGTCCCCTAGGGGTCTTGGTAGAGAAAGGGGATATTAACCCCACTGGGGAAAAAACAGTAAGAAGGCAAGACTTTGTCAAAGGGTGAGACTAAAACATTATTCTATCTTTTCCAGACTTGTCTCACTTAGGGAAAAAATTAAAACAGCTGTAATTTCTGGGCTTGGTGGTAAATATCAGTAACCTCAGCACTCTGGGAAGTTGACCAGGAGAATTCAAAGTCTGAGCCCAACCTGGGCACAATAGCTATGTAGGGAGACCTCAACTCAAAAAAAACAAGGGTGGCAATATAACCCACTGTGAAGGTCCTGGGCTCAATCCTAGATACTACACCTAAAAGTGATGACAACAACAAAAGCAGAAAATGTTAATCAACAAGAGACAAGAACTGGAGGAAATTGGAAATGCTAAAGTTAGGGAAGGAAGTGGGAGACAATATTGAAAGGTGTAATATCAATCTTATTGGAATATCAGTAGCAGAAGAAAGAGAAAGCAGGACAAGAGAAATATCTGAAATAATAAAGGTCAAGAACTTTCCAAATAATTTATCATTAATATGATGGACACAAACCCACAGATCCAGAAAGCTTAGAAAACAACAAGCAGGATAAATACAAAAATTCAACAAAAGACACACCCAGGAATGTCACATTCCAACTGCAAAATACCAAAGCAACTTTTTTAATACATCACTGGGGGTTGAACCAAAGCCTCACAGTGCTAGGCAAGCACTGGAGCACTGAGCTACATTCTCAGCCCTTTTTATTTGATTTTGAGACAAAGTCTTGTATGTTGCCCAGGCTGGCCTTGAACTTGAGATCCTCCTGTTTTAGCCTCCAGAGTAGTTGAGATTACAGGTACGTGTCACTTTCCCATTACAAGGTTCTTTTTACTTGCTTAAATTAAGATCAACGAGAGAATTGGAAATCCTACAGCATTTCTGGCAATGATCAGAAATGGTCCTAATTTTATTATGATTGTGATGATGTTTAAAGGTCAGAGAACAAAAAATGTATGAAAAATTTATAAGTGGACTTTGGCTTTCTTTTCCATTATCGTGAATATGCACTAGTGGTGTTCTATCACTTTAACCATCTGTTGGAGTTTCTAGAGACAAAGCCCAGAAAACTTCAAGGTGTCCCAGGACTGTCACCCCAAGAAGTTTTCTACTCTCACTCTCGGTCTCCTTTCTTGACTGTGGCCATCACTGTACCACCTACACTGATAGCAGGAAGACTGTTCATTGTTGGTACCCTTCACAGATAGAATAAACAGATTTTTAGCTCTTATGTTGCCAACAGCTGATTGTCTCTCCTACTGGAAGACACAGGAAATCCGTAACTGTGCATTGGAGGATCCACCAAGTCCTTTGGCATCTTGGAAACCAGAAAGAGAAAGAACGTTGTCTATGTTCTTTGATAACATGTTTGTTATGATATTTCTTTTTTTTTCCTGATCTATTTCTCATTTAAAAAATTGTGCTATTTGTCTAATAATTTATGATGTTTTTGTATGCCCTAAATACAAGTCCTTTATAAAATAAGCATCTGGAAAAAAGAAAAAGTCCTGGTGAGCTAGGCACCTACCACAGAGATCCATCTCCTTAAGATTCCAACACTTCAGGGATCAAGCTTTCACCACTTACACCCTGAAGACAAACCATATCAAAGCTTTAGTGGTTTCAAGAGAATGTAACGAATGGGAAATAAATGAAATTATGTATTTAAGTTTTTAAACAAAATATATGAAGGAATAGAGGCTCAGCAGTGCAACTTTGGAGGACATACAGAAACATCTTAACATTTGTATTCTAGTGATATTCACTATTAATTTACAAATATATTTCATTTTGTCTTTAGTTTTGTGAGATTTTTATTTTTCAATAACTTTTTTTTGGCAGGAATCAATGTGAAATGAACAAAAGTCAATGTTTAGTGACATGTCTTCTGTCTCCATTTGTCTTTGTTGTTTATAAGCCTGCAACATTAAGGAAATGTTTGATTATTTTTATCATATTTATGGTGGCTTCTGGATAATTTTGAACATATGAAGACCACAAACTACTGCAAATCCCAGCATCTATTTCAAAAGTTGGAGGCTATTTTAAGGAAACAGGTATTTTTTGAACGTACACTTACAATTTGCTTTGTAAGACTGACTTTGCATTCAGATGGAATTGCTTGCCTTCCATTTCTACTTTTCTTGTACATGCATGAAAAAGAAAACATGTGTTTTATTTACAGATTACTTTCATGCATACCTAAGTAGCACTGATGTGTTAATTTTATCACATGCTTCAGTTAGAGTGTCAAAGATCAGAATTATAAGGCTACTAAAGAGCTTATTTTTCATCCACTTTATGCAATTTGCATAAAGTTTTAGGAAGTTTGGTAGGTTACAGGTGAAATATCTGACATAATTATAAACGCTAATATAAAATCACTAATTAAAATTTGAAGATGCTTTTTAGATGGATAATGGATATACAAGTTTTGGTACAAAATTGTGTAAAGACAAACGTAGAATCTTGGTAATGGAAAAAAAAAATCTAAGAAATGCAAATGCACTTGGAATAACTTTGCATGAAACCTAACTGCTATCTGTGTAGGAATTGGCTATCATATAAATGAAGAGAAATAGAATGACAAGTGTCAAAATATACAACTGTTTTCACATGTATAGTGAATTTTTGTTATAAAGCTACTAAATATAAAAGCATAGATCACCATCCCAGTATGTTGTCTTACTTAGCTTCCATTTATCAATTTATTTATATATATATATGAACATTTGAATTCTGTTTCAAATCAATTTACATATACAATTGTTTTAACTATTTTGCATATAAACTTCCAAATTTCTTTGTATTTTGTCTTAAAAGGTTTTGAAATCCTTAAAGAAAGTATCTAACAGAGCATCAAATGACTTTAAAGCTTTAATTGAATCAAAGATTCCATTAAGACAAAACATGTAAGGAGGAAAATATTAAAATGTATCTCACAAAGCCAGAGAGGAATTGAAAAATTAGATAATCAGAGATTACAGATTTTAAGGCATAATGTGATTGTACTTTAAGATGTTTTCATTAATATGAGTCTATTTTGACTGCATTCCTAGTTTTCATTTGGTAAATTTTATTCTGTAAAATAAAGAAATGAAATTAAGAAACCCTACAATTTCACATTGCTGATGTTTGCCAAAGTACTCACAATAAACACAATTAAGGTGATTATTTCATTGATTGTATTTTAAAAGTTATTAAGTGAACTAAAAATATAGAACATATGGAAACTCACAACATAAAATGTTTATGCATTGAATTTAAGAATGAAAAAGTAGAAATTTAGAACTTTTATTTTAAAAATTTGCCATAACCTTCTTGTATCATATGATCCCCTGAAGGTATCAATTCTACTAATAATGTCAGTTAGTCCCATCCCAGTCTAGATGACAAGCATTCATGATCACTGTGCTTTGAACTTTTGAGGACATTTAGAAATCTGGATAATCCAGGTTTTCCACAGGCACCAATGGACATTATGTTGGTGGATGTTTCCATGGAAGGCATTTTAAACCTGCACTATATTTAATTTCATCTGCTTTTCAAATCACATACAAACAGAAAAGTATACAACTTGTATGAATACAGCTCAGTATTGTCCTTATTTTCTGAGGAAGAGTTTTAAATACTTTGATTTCAACTTGATTATAGATTGCCCTTTTGGAACATGGTGAATTACAGCTAAATTATTCTCACAAATGCACTGCTTCCACAATACTTTCATGTCAACTGCCAAGCTTAGGGGAAGCAATTAATGATTGAAAACACTTGTTAAATAATCTGGGGAAAAGCTACTTATTCAAAATATTCACTGATGTAGACTAGATGCTGAGTGCCTGAGGACCAACTCACTGGTGACTGGGGAGACTTTTTTCTTTTTTCCATCTTCTCTGAGTAGTAGGGCATTTTACAGAAATGGGAGTGGTTGTTTCTTATATTTTAGTTTTGCATTTCCATATAGATAACTCTTAAAAATAAAATTACCTGTTTGATATCACATGTCCTCATTGGAGGCCTGGAGAAGAATCCTATTTTCTGTACACATATGTCTAAGGGTCATATTAGACAGATAATTGAGTTGAACAGAAACTTCCAGGACCTGGTTAACTTGGACAACTCAGCAAATCTGGAAATTCTTAACTACAATTTTGTATTCCTTTTATTTTATTTTATTTTTTTTTTTGGCAGTACCAGGAATTGAACTCAGGACCATGTGCTTACCCGGCAAGCACTTATTGTACTGAGCTATTTCCCAGCCCAATTTTGTATTCCTGAACCAGTGTATATGCAGTGATATTCTATTTCAAAAATTTTAGTAAATTAATTTCAACCTCTATATTACTGAATAAATACTGAGTAAGCCTAGGTATAGTTAGCCATTTATTTATTTATTTTTATTTTTGATACTGGGACTAGAACTCGTGACCTCATGCTTGCCAGGCAGGTACAGTAGTTAGCTACTTTAATATAATGACATGTTATGAAATAATAGAGCATTGCATAAGATCATAGTTTCCTGATACATGAGCAGAAATAATGAAGATAAGCTTCTAGAGAATCAACTGAAGGATTCAGAGCTGACACATAATAAAAGCAATGTTTACATCATAAGAAAAACATTAATTGCACCAAAAAGCTTCTTGGTATGTTGTAATTATGTGCTGGAACTGATATTATATTCTTTATTATCTCAATGTGCTCTAGCAAAAGTTGAAATGTGAAGAGGTTAGATACTTGTATGACATTACACAGCTGGTAACTTGGAAATCCAAAACAGGACACAAGACATTTAACTGTTATGTTATCCATGCCTCAGGCTTATTAGAATCAAGAAGGTTCTTTGAGAAATCATAATAGATTCATATTACTTTGTTAAGTGAAACTGTTTCACTTGCAAATTTTTCTATTTTAATTCTAATTTGTACTCTTCAAAAATAGTACTACTAATAAAAGAAAATATAGTAGAACAAATGCAGTTAATTTGGTCGTGTGGTTTTTCCTTTTCAAATAATCTTACATTCTGTACACTTGTCTGCTGAGCAAGATTGTCCAAGAGTGGATTGTTCTACATTACAGTAGAAAACACATCCCTCTGGCCTGGTCTAGGAGAGCCAGGTGTATAGCCTTCCTTACTGAGCTTTCAGGAAGTCCTAGTGCTGTTTAACAATGCATTTTGCCTTCCTGGCCTTGCAGTAAAAGATCTCGTAAAATTCGGTTCTCTTCCACATAGGGCTCATTCTTATTCCTGGGGCACCTTTCTCATCACCTTCTCCTCATCGCCCACAGCAAGGTCAGATTTCTCTCTCACCGAGTGTTGTGCTTTTGCCACTGCCTACAATATTTCACTCAGTCCTCCTACCTGCTTCCCTAATGTCTCCTTTCATTTTAAACATTGCATTTTCCACCTACGTGTGCAGAGAGTTGACGATCTCCTTTGAGAATTCTAGCTGTTCCTATATAAATAGATACATTTTTCAAGACCAACTTTCTGAAGCATGAAAAGTTTGCTTTTTCAAATAAGTACAGCTGTATCTATTACTTTTTAGGCAGGTTTTTAAAGAGTACTTCCTGTGTGAGTCAAACCAATATGTTATGAATTATAAATCATAGGATTTGATGTAATTACGTTCACTCCTCTACTGTAACATTAAGACTAATAATTCTGTCGACATATTTTTGTGTTAGAAAGGTTAGTACTCACTGGGAAGTTTTCATTATTATCTCATTAGAAATCTTTCTGTTGGTTATAGGTATGCCATTCTATACTATTTTATAATTTAAAAAGAATTTTAGTACAGTGACAAAGACACGGATTTTATGACTTTGTAAATTTATGGATGAATGCATTCAACCAAATATTAATTTGCACTTAATCTTTGCCAGACAACACATTTTAGACCATGCACAGCATGGTATGGAAGATGCTGAAAGTCCAAGCTTATGAGGCCTGTGGTCTGACCCAGTACAAAACAAAACAATCTCAGTATTAGGTCTATTTTGGTTAATGACCAGTGGATCAAGGAGAGAAATAAAAGAAATTATGATATATAACAGTAGCATCTGAAATGACATCAACAAATCTTTAGCCATATAGAAGAAGTTTCATACCTATAAAGTAGAGGAATTAAACTATGCATAGTTTATCAGGTGGGATCAATTGAATCCTAAAAAGATGGGCAAAATTAATGAAGCTTGAACAATTAGATGAAAAAAATGTATATTTTAAAATCATCACCAATTTACTAGTTTATTTATGATCAACTTTTTGTGCTATAAGCATCACCTGAGAGTTTTTCATCACTAGAAATCACGTATATATTTGTACTTTGTTGTAGCTATTACAAGAGCTGAAGTTACTTATTGCTATTGAGAAATTGTAGTAATCAGTAGATTCACAGCTAGATTTTGGTATTAAATACATTTATAGGAAAGCTTATATTTGGCTGCACCAAAGGTTTTTTTAATGCCATAATGTCATTTCAATATGGTTTACATCCCGTAAAATTATATGTGATTTTTTTATGAGATAGAAGAACTGGATGTTGTAAGGGAAAGCAATATATGAAATAAATATAGAAGATAACATAAATATTCCATTTTAACATTTTAGTCTGTAGTGTTGGGGACTCTACAAGAACTGATATTTGAACTGACAGCCAGAGTGAATTAAATGCAAAATGAGTAAAAAAAAAAAAAAAAAAAGCCAAAAAAACAGGGCCTAGGGAAAACTTAGGCAAAAATCTCTGAACTAAAAGGACTTGATGGCCATTGATAGGAGAGTGGATAAATAGTGTTATGTATTTATTTCTAGCGATTCTTAGCTGTATGAGCACAGGAACAGAGCTGATGAATTTTCAGCATAGCTTTTAGCCCTGAGGCTTTGATAAACCAGGAGCTTAGTGGTGAGCCTCTATATCAGCAGTTGATTATGGTGATCACTGTGGAAATTATGCAGAGTATGGAGAAGTAAGAATATTCAATGTAAAGATGTAAAGCATGGAAAATAAGAGGACAGTAAAAGCAGGAGATTTTAGGCTCTAATGAAATATGAGGATTATTGAAGATTTGAAGGAATACATAGTACAGTTGGAAAGAGCAAAGGAAACCGAAATGCAGACACATACAGGATACACAGTATTTTAGAGTTAATATTGATAGAATACCTGAAAAAAAGTTCAGTGATGCAAATTAGCTCCAGAAAGCAGTTTATATCACTATATCACTATCTGCACTAAAAGTAAGGTATTCAGTCCTTTATTCACAGAGATAGAACATTTATTTTTTGGCAAACAGAAAGTATTTAATATATGTCTACCTGAGGTTAATGGTGAATACCAGTTTCCAAAGGGATGCAATATTTAAACTTGGGAAGACAAGGATAAGAAAAGAGTTTGGATTTCACTCTAATTTCTTTTTGTGTTCCTCATTTGAATTTCTTATACTTTCTTTGTCATTGTTTTGTTTTGTTTTCTTTAAATGACTCATATATTTATATCTGGTAATCTGAACAACTAATTTGAAGATAGCACCATGTAATATAGCACCTACTAAAAAAAAAAAAAATATATATATATATATATATATATATATAGCACCTACTGCTGAATTCCTCTTATTTTGTTTAGTGAACTCTTGTCTCATTTTAATGCTGCTTTTTTCTGTCACTATTTTGTATTCCTTAAAAAACAGGACCAGCCAGATAGCTCAGCAGATTAAAGTGCCGAATTAGGTACTGGGGTTTGATCCCCTGACCTGCCATGCTGGCCCTGCCCCCAGGGTGCATTGAGATGGCAATTGAAGGGCCTGTAATCTCAGCTCTTGGAGGGCTGAAAATAGGAGAATCACTGTGAGTCCAATCTGTGTAGTGAGACCCTATAAACCCTTTACTAAATATAATAAATAAATTAATAAATTAAAAAACAAAAAAGAAGCAATAAATATTATCTTTTTATCAACAATACTTGTGTGACTCTTCCAGTGGTCATACCTTACTAGCTACTGCAAGAACGAAAGATTGTAATAAATTATTCCTTCTGCTGTTAAGAACAAGTTGGGATTTAAGAAAGTATACTAAAAATGGGAACAAATTTCTCTCCCACAAAACTGAACATTTAAATAAAATAGACATATGCCATCACTACTACATTTTGATTGAAAGCTGCTTTGAATTTGCAGTTCCAGTCCCAGCTAAACTGTCAATCAAGTGTGGAACAAAGCGCAACACTTTTCAAACACGAAGACAAAGAAATGCGCACTCTTATCGAAAATCATTGTTTGGAGGTGCACATGAATTTCTTACATAATTTAGAAATTAGGTAATGAGGGAAAGGGGAAAATGAATTAATATTCTCTATATATGTGTTCATTGTGTGCTACAAACACACACTAATATAGTTTTTTAAAAAGAGAAATCTGTGAACCATGGAAAGACCACAAATTCATTCAAATAAAATCTCTGGATTTTTGCCTTAGGAGTCAACTCCACTCAATTGTTCCCCTAAATGGTAAAATTACTTAACAATAAGTCCACTTAGAGTTGTGGTGAAGATTGTTGTTTTTTGAAATATCAATAATAAAGAAAAAAAGCTAAATCAAAGGTGAATTCCAGGGGAAATATCTTCTGTACTCTAAAGTTATGATCTAAATAAGAGGTAAATAAAGCAAAGTAGTATTGAGTCAAATTAATTAGTTGTAAGAAAGATAATCTGATCTTTCTTTCAGTGCTAATGATTAAAGTCATGCTAGGTAACAGCTGTGCTGTTGAGTTATATCCCTGCCCAATCTAACTGACCCTGATAATTAAAGCACTTAATAAGATGCATTGATATGGAACTCTCATTTTTCTGTTTATAGGTACTCACACTAATCATGTAGCCATTTATAAGTTTTTATTGCATATGGCTGATATTGCAAAGTTGTTTTTCATGCCTAATAGTAAATGTCTCTCTAGGTAAGCTTATATAGCATACTAAATTGTAAGCTCTTAGAGGAGAGATATTCTGTCTTTTTCTTAATACTAATTAATTTCACCAAGGGATGCAGCAGCCATTTGCATAAAAGTTTCTTAATATAATTATAGGTAAGAATATATCTTGTATTCACTAGATAATTTAGGACAGAGGAAGTGAAAGAAAATGTAAGGAAGACCTGTATTATATTTTTGGTGAGAGAAACAAGAATTATGATAACTGTATCTATGAAAAACATGAATGAACAGGATATAGACTGTCTTCTCTTACAACTCACTGACCCACCAGAGAAGGCTGTGGTGTTTGATGTTGACATAAACAGAATATAATTGCTAAAGCTACACAAACAGTCAAGCAGTGCACCCGAGGAAGGCTGTGGGAGTTGGTCTTGAAAATAAAGAAAATTTCTTAAGAGGTTGGCAATGGGATGTCACAAAGGTGGCTACCAAAGTGTCAGGGGTGGTGTCAGAGGAACGTAGCACAGCCTGCACACCATGGAGTAGAAGAGGAGCTGGGCACCAGATGGGAGAGGCAGAGGTACACTGAGCAGCTGAACCCGCCAGGGGGAGCCTTTGAACCTTACCTGTACCTTACTAACTTCCATTTTCTGGGAAGGAAGAAGAGGCTTAATAAGGCTCAGGATGCAGAGATTTCCATGCATGCTCTAATGGCTCCAGCATGGAAACATCAAGAAGGGGAGGTGAGGCTAATCAAAGCTCCTCAGGAAAGTACACTGCCAGAGAGGAAGAGGAAGGAACCAGACATAGACACTAAATCTATAGACACCCAGGGTGAGATCCATCCATCTCCTGAGCCAATCTAATTAAAACTGCACCTTAGAAGTCACAGTATCTTTTGGGCATTTATAATTTTCCAACTTTATTCCTGAAGAAAGTAAATTTGGAAAATGGAGTTTGGAATGAGGGTAAGAATAAAAGAAGGATATTAAGCAATTGTGAAAAGAGTGCTCAGTATATCTGAATGATATGTCACAAAGTAATAGAGTTATGCATATGAAAAAAAATACTTTCCTTCCTACACAACCACAAACACTACCTTGGTATAATAAAAAAAATTGTTTAAAAAGCCAACCAGATATAGTAGTGCATATGTGTAATCCTAACACTCTCAATGTTGAAGCAGAAAGATAAAAAGTTAATGGTAGCTTATAGAGATACTTTCTGAAAAATAAAATACGGATGAAAGAAAAAATGGAGAAAAGAGAAAAGAGAGAGAGAGAAAGAAAAGAAAGAAAGAAAGAAGAAAGAAGAAAATGAGAAGAACTGGATATGTAACTCAGAGCAAAGCTACGAGTTGCTCAATCTCTAAGGCCACAAAATGAAATAAGCTGCACATAGGCCCAGTGGCTTTGAAGTGTCTTTTTATTGCATATGTTTTTTTTTTTTTTTTAATTTCACAAGGATCAGGATTACAGTGCATCCATTTCTAATATCTGTTCCTTCTAACTGACCTTTGTACTACAAATGTAGACGCTATTACTAAAGAGAATTAATTAAGGCTAGAGGAAAGAAGAAAGCAACTGTGGAAGGGAGGTAGGGAGGGAGAGAAAGAAAAGAAGAAAAAAGATAGTGTTTAGTTAAATAGAAATTCATGGACATTGCGATGCTTAAGTTTTTATTGGAAACAAACCAAATATGCATCTTGCTCGCCTTCATTTTCCCAAAGCACAACTTAATCAAGGCTGTCATGTAGCTGCTGGTAACAGACGCTCACGGTAACAGTCCTCCCACACCACAGGATCAATGGAACCCCGGAAGCTACAACAGAAAGGAATTAGAATGTGCATCAAATTTGTGGAGCTCATAAAGAAAACACATTTGCCCTTCATGTATTTTTCAAGAGATTCTTGTTTCATATATCTCATAAATGGTTTCTGTTTTGTACAACAGATAGAACTGAACTTTAGTGCTATCTAATTTTTCAGTATAACACAATGCCATTCAGTTTTAATAAAGATTTTAGTGGTAATGTTATTATGCCTTGGCGCCCACTTATTCCATAGGGAGTTTGTAACACTTGGAAAAAAACATGACTTATAAACTCATCTACCAGCTTCATTGTGCTCTTTCCTTAAATTCACAAATTCAACAACTAAATTTTCCAACAAAAAATGGTCTTTTTGATTTTCTATATCTTAGGCTTTGTTTCCACTGCCATATTGAATTGTGTAACTTACTTAATAAAAGAGGCTCTCTTCGAAGTGTAAGAGTAAATTAAATTAGAAATGTATAGTAGGTACGGTGAAACAGCCAGCAACCGTTCAAAGGAAAGAACTGGGATGAGGGAAAGGAACAGAAAGAAGCAAGGGAAAATGCATATGTATATACACAGGATTGATTGGATAATTGTTCTGCTGATTTCTACTGGTCTGTTACAAGAAACAGTTAATACTTTATTTTTTTCTTCTTTTTAATTTTTTGACCAATTTTGCATGATTAAAACAACTGATCCAAAGACAAGAATATGCAAAATTACAACCACTGTTGAATTGCTATCATTTTGAATGAAAGTCTACATTGTTTCTAATGCTTTTAAAAATATGTTCAATTATTTTTCACAAATAAAAATTAAAAGCATGAAAGTGCATTGTAATGTATTCATTTAAATCTATGCTTTGAACATGTAATTTTAAATGACAATTTTAATTATGGAAATATAACATTTAAATATTTAGTTTTCTCTCAAGATCTACTTTTTTTTTTTTTTTTTTTTTTTTTTTTGGCAGAACCAGGGATTGAACTCAGGCCCTTGTGCTTGCCAGGGAAGTGCTTGTTCCACTGAGCCATCTCTCCAGCCCCAACTATATACCATCTTTTTTTTTTTTCAGAACTGGGGATTGAACTCAGGCCCTTGTGTTTGCCAGGGAACCGCTTATTCCACTGAGCCATCTCCCCAGCCCCAAGATCTACCTTTAAAAACTGTTGGGATTCTAGTTAATTTCATAATCAATATTACTCATGCAAATTTTTTAAGAAATGTATTTCTTATAGTATTTGCTGCAGAATAAATGCAACAACCTAGTCTTTCTCCAGGAAGAGAGGTCAGTAACACAGGCGCCTGCCTGGCAAGCACAAGGTCCCGATTTCGACCACCAGTACCAAAACAAACAATTTTGCACTTGCAGCACTGGGTCATTTCAAAACAGAACAATTAGAGGGAAAAAATTTAGTAAAGTTATATTTTTCTTATTGTTTTTAATATCTTATAATCCTAAAAACAAATTGGTGAGGAAAAAGAGGACTATATAGAAGCATATATTTCTGTGATTTTAAACATAGTCACATGGAATGCAATATTCTTGAATTTATTGAAATTGTGTTTTATGGTATGAGTTTTATAAGTGCTTTTTTATTTTTAGACTTGCTTATAGTTTCAATAATTTTTCAAAAAATGATGTGATAAGCTTATTGTATTTATTGACCTTAGATTTCTCAAGCTATTAGAATGATCTAGCATTAGGTCAAGGTCTCCAAAAGTATGTTAGGGTGGCTAATAATGTTTTAGTATTTTGGAGTAGTGATAGTGATTACCTTCCAGCCTGCTTTGTGAAACTCACTATTGAGATTTGTAAACCCTAATTTCATTTTTAGATGACCAATTTTAGTAAGCTATAAGATTTTATTAACATTGTTGGGCTTTGTATATATATTCTATGCACAGACTATTCAACTAGTTTTAATTTATGCTATCAGTATAATTTAGAAAGTGGTTCATTAATTTTCTTACTACCTATCTAAGATTAAGATTCCATATTAATCTTTTATGTCAGGTAATAATTCACAAGTTCAAGGCATTTACTAAAACTGTCTTGGTCATATAAAAGGAACATTTTAAGTGTTTAGTCTTAGCTACCTAGCATCTCAACATAGACAAAAAGTCACCTTTTTAATGTAGGTGATTAAATTATCTGAAAATATGTACTCAAGTAATATGTGTGATTATATAATATGAAGTCAAAGTTCGTCAGAGCAACAAAATCAAATTTTTATATTGAATAGATAAGAAAAAAGAAATCACAAGAAATTGTACAATTTCATTATTCCATGAACTCATTAGTGCAAGCAATGAAGTCAAGCTTTTTCAATTTGATTTCTTTAACATGAGAGACCCAAAATGCAAACACTTAAAAAACCAAAAAAAATAAACCAACATGCTAAGAAACAGGAAGGTAGACTCTCAACTGACAGGATGGAGATCTGATGAAGGAGAGGGAGGGGAGGAAAAGAAGGAAGAATAAAAACAATAAAGGAGCAATATATATATGGATCAATTCCCCAAGCCTAATGAAATCACATTTCCTGACTTGAAACATATAACAATAAAAATGTTTAAATTACATGAACAAAATATTCCTGTCTGGAATATTTTCCCCATGCACAATCCCTATCTGTCTGTCTATCTATCATCTATCTATGAAATACAGAAAAATTGACTCTTAATGCTATGAACTCATTTAATGTATAAATTTAAGAACATAATAATGTCAACATATTAATAATACTATTTTATAATTTCACATTTGCTAACCAAATTTATTCACATTGTCCTGAGTGAATGTGGCTCAAAAATGGACCAACATTGGGATAACCTAGGATAGCTGGAAGGATAGCTATATTTAATAGTTATTGAAGCTGTATGGATACCTTTTACAATGGCACCTCAGAAAATAAAATACCTTCGAAGTCACTTAACCAAGGAAGTCAAAGATCTTTTCACAGAAAATTACAACACCTTAAGAAAAGAGATTACAGAGGATTTCAGAAAATGGAAAGATATTCCCTGCTCCTGGATAGGAAGAACAAACATCATGAAGATGGCCATACTCCCAAAATTGCTGTACAGACTTAATGCCATCCCTATCAAACTGCCCCCAACAAACATCCCAGATCTGGAGAAATCATTTCTAAAATTCATTTAGAACCACAAAAGAACTAGAATAGCAATCTTGGCCAATAAAGACAAGGCAGGAGGCATCACAATTCCTGACTTGCAATTATACTACAAAGCCACTGTGACAAAATCAACATGGTATTGGCAAAGAAATAGACCTGAAGATCCAGGGAATAGATTAGAAGACACAGAGGCATCTATGAACACATTCAGCCATCTGATCCTCGAAAAGGGGGCCAAACAAGCTCACTGGAAGAAAGATAGCCTCTTTAACAAATGGTGCTGAAAAACATGGCTTTCTACATGTCAAAAACTAAACTTGACCCAGCTCTATCACCATGCACTAAGCTAAAGTCAAAATGGACTAAAGATCTAAACATTAAAATAAAAACACTCAATCTCCTTGAAGAGAAAGTAGGAGGAACTCTTAAAGACATAGAGATAGGTAAAGAGTTCATGAACAAACATATATTCAAATAGGAAACACTTGAAAGAATCAACAGTTGGAATCAACTCTTCTTGAGGAGTTTCTGCACATCAAAAGAAATTGTCAACAAAGTGAAAAGACAACCTATAAATTTTGAAAAAAGTCCTAACTAATAAGCAATCAGAGAAGACATTCTGCTGCCTAGAATATATAAAGACCTAAGATATAATATGGCCCTCAGATTTAAAGACCCAATTCAGAAATGGGCATCTGAGATGAATACACACTTCTCAGAGGATGAAATTAAAGAAGTGAATAAATATATGAAAAAATTCTCCACATCACTAGCCATCCATGAAATGCAAACAAAAACAACACTGAGATACCAGCTCACTCCACAAAGAATGGCTGCCATAAGGAAATCAACCAACAATAATGTTGGAGAAGTTATCGGGAAAAGGGAACACTTCTTCACTGCTGGTGGGAATGTAGACTGGTGCAACCATTGTGGATGTCAGTGTGGAGACTCCTCAAAAGAGTAGGACTGGAAATCCCATTCAAGCTGGCTATCCCTCTACTGGGAATTTTCCCAGAGGAACTGAAAACATTATGTCCTAGTGATAAATGTGTACCTATGTTTGTAGGAGCACAATTTGTGATAACAAAATCTTGGAAACAACCAAGATGTCTGCCACATGAGGAATAGTTGAAAAAGATGTATTTCTATATAATGAAGTATTATTACTCAGCTATAAAGAATGACAGACTTGAAGCATTTATATTGAAGTGGATGCCACTTGAACATATACTCATAAGTGAAATAAATCAGAAACACATGTGTCAATATTGTATAGTCTCCCTAGTATAAGAAGTCAAAAGTTGAAATACAAGTAGAAATGTACAACAACAACTAAAAAGAATTGAGTCAGACAGTTAGGGCAAACTGAACGACATATGCTGCAGGGTACTAATCAGCTTTTCTTATGGATGGTTAGCAACCTAAGTTCACAGATCAAAATTGGAGAAAGAGAAGAGCCACAAGGTCAGCCAATATTTTGTCCCTAGCCTTTCAAGGTCAGTGAAGACTCAGGACATAGGAAAACTTGTACTGTAAAATCATGAAACTCAGTTGTGCCCCAAATTTTCTGATCAAGGATATTATGGAGCCACAGAGGAAGGTGATCAATGTTCTATAGTGTGCTAGGGAGAGTCACATGGAGAAAAAACTTTCTCTCAGGTTCTTACAGAGAGCAAAATGGTCAAGTATTGACCATGACTCATCCACATGGATGACACAGACAAAGGATCTACAGAGTAAGGTACAGGATTACAAGACAAACCCTGAGGGGACTTCACTGACCTCATGAGAAACAAAAGCAACATCTTTTGGTATATAGTCTTACTCTATCTCAGTCTTAACCATCCAGCAGAAAAGTATAAAAATGAGGTATATATCATAGGCCATAAAAATAAGTTGAGCTATAAATGGCTATAATCAACAATTTCTTCAGATAACTCACTATTTTTGTGAAATGCTGCACTGTGTTGGATTGTGTCACCAAGTTCAGGCACCTAAATTGGTTTAATTACAATGGAGTGCCCATCTTTGACAGGTCTAGACACAAAAAAAAAGGGTATAGAAAGGAAAAATTATGATGTGTGTGTTTAAACATTACAGTTAGGATAAATATGCTGTGCTTCTGCATAATTCTATGAGAAGCAAGCTTTGCACTAATAGTGGTTGGAGAAGATATTATGTCAGCTTCTAGTACTATGAACAACCACTAGGAAAATAGCAAGGTAGAAAGTGTTAATTATTGAATCTGTGATATAATACAGGTATTAAAAAATATGATCAGTAAACAGCTATACTCAATTCACTGATTAGAGACAACTGCTATTATAATGTCTGTAAGTATAATATCATGTATGCACCATGTACAATACCAAAACATTATGAAGACAGTTTGCAATACATTAATTTACCAAATATGTCCTATTAATTTGTCTTGCAACTGTCTCATTGTTATTTGTTCTTCAATAAAATAAAAAAAAATTCAGCATAGAAAAAAAAAAACTATATGGAGAAGAAGTTAGTTTTTGGAGTATTAGACAGGTATTTTCATAAGATCTTTACACTTTTGTCTTATTTTATGCTCACCCAGCCCCACAAAGATACTGCTGTTGTGAGGGCTACTGTACGAATGGGGATTCTAACAAATACAGACAGTATGTTATCGGCAAAGTTAGTTGGAAGGGCTAACCACATTCAAATGACACTTTGTGAAAGTACTATGAATAGTCTCTCCCAGCTTAAGCAGAATATATCTGTAAAAATTTTAAATACAAGATACTAGAGATGCTGAGGTTTTATTCTCTGATTGTATAGAAAAACAACCCAACCAAAATGACAGCTCCTCAGAAAAAAAGCTGGAGATTTTATTCAAGCAAACTTCTGAGTTTCCATACTAAAATACGTTGTTTTTCTAAAAATTTGGGGTTTCTGGGGAGATATCTCAGTGAAATAAGTTCTTGCCTGGCAAGCTCAAGGTCCTGAGTTTGATCCTTGGTACCACATACACACACACAAATAAAACCAATAAGATAAATAAAAAAATAATAAATAAAAATTCAATTTTACTTTCACTTAATTATTTGCATTTAAATTTCACCGTCATGAGCCATCTATCAATATGCATTCATGTGTACCAATGTTGGTAAAGTTTACTCCACACTTTTCTTTCCTATTGAAACCAACATAATTATAAAACTGGATTTTCTGATTTTTCTTCTTGAGCATTAACTCAAAGTTGTTACTCCTAAATTATACCCAATTTTCATATCCTTTCTAGCATTTTTTTCATGAGACAAATTTAAGTATTGGAGAAAATGCATTGGTCTAGCCTTGGTATATTTATACAAATCCACATACATTGTGAAAGATAAGCATTTTCCCCCCTGAGAAAGAGATCAGCGTGATTGCTGATGTGAAAGCACAGGAAAAGTAATCACCAACAAGTCCACTCCTAAATGTAATATTGAGGGAAAGAAGTTGACAAGGAGAATAATAAATATATGTGAGGTTTGTTCAACTCTTTCATCTAATGATTCCATTTTTACTGAAAATTGGGAACAAAATACTACTTAGATGTAGTAGACGAAGTAAGAACTCATGACATGTCGGTTGGTTACAAGGGCAGAAGAAATGCATGCTCTTGGGTCACAGCTTCTGCGTCTCTAATGCTTCTCCTTCCTTGTCTTGGATTGATCTCTCTTTATAGGAGGAGTTTGGCTTTTTTTAGATTCTTCCTATATGCATACCATGCCGTATTTGTCATCTTTCCCTGGTTTATTTCACATAGTACACTGTCCTGTAAGTTCATGGAGTCTGTATATTTCAAAATTATAAAATGGGGGTTTTAAATATTTCTGATACATAAAAACTTGATCTGATAGATATGGTCATGAGCTTCATCATTTTACACAGCATGTGTGAAATTGAGCAACAGTAAAGCTCTTCAAGTAAGTACCAAATGGACGCATTCTTTTCACAAAGATAAGACACCAGGGAAGCCTTGGGGTTATGATATGAGGGCTAATTCATAGCTGTAGAAAAATGCTACTATTCCAATGACTCCTGATATTTTGTGTTCAGCTAAACTTTCACAGGACTACTGTCCAGGGCCACAAATTATACATTGAGTGGAGAAGATGTCCAAGGCCATTCTTGCCCTGCCCTTTGAGTCAAACTGGAACAAGGAACCTCCCCCACTTTGTTGTTGTCTTGGAGCACCATTGAAGCCCTACAGCTAGTGACATTATGGTGCACTCAGGATAAGATAAATCATGCTGAACACCTGTAAAGCAATATAGTAGCCACAGTAAAAGTTTTGCCTGAGGAAACTTCAGTTTCCTTATTGACCCTTGTCTCATCCTCGCATGAATGCTTTGTTCTATTGTTAGCCCTCTGTAATTGCCACTAATGTTCTTGGAATCTTTCACTACTGTCCCCATATACTGGCTAACACAACCAGTGGCGAACTGGGAAATCCCGGTCTTTGTCCATCCTGAGATACTGACCTCACACCCACCTATACACATCATTAAATTTGTCTCCATCTCTTGCTTCATCCTTCCACCATACTCCTCACACAGAGAGTTGGGGATCTTGGCCAAGCCACTGATAAACATTAAGTAAACTTTCCAGAGTGAACGCAAGACTTAACCAGCCATAGGTTGACATGTTACAGACCCCTTGCTTAAACAATCTTATCCCTAAAAAGGCAGCAACATAGGATTTCAGAGGTCATCAAATGCTCCTGTGTCTTAGCTCAAATAAAACCTCTGTCAGTCTATTCACTGAATATACTGATTCATGGTCACCAGTGTTGACTAGCCATGATAGTTATTACAGCTTATTTTTCTCCAGAACATTCTTTAAGGACAATTTCTATCTGTGTTTCTGAACCTTGAATATTCTTATTTTCTTCAGAATAAACTATTTGCTTGTTTTTCTTGATCTAACAATGGAAAGAGATGAGAGAGTAGGATAGAGAAGAGGTAATATAAATTGTACTTAAATGCCCTTCAATGAATGCAATTATTATTTATTGAAAACAAACACTAATTTAAAGGGGGAATATTTTTTAAATGAAATATATCACTATTTTAATTTTGTATTGGTACATTCACATATCAAAGTATCCCATTTTATAACATCAATACATGTAATTGGTATTTGTCAGTTAAAAATAAAATTAATCTTATAAACAATTAAATTATCTCATTTGAGCAAGGTAGAGCCAAAACAACTCATGTTTGTAGGTAGAATTTGGATGAAGAGTTCAACTTAGGATATAATCAAGACAGTAGTATAGTCTTGGTAAAAATTTTATGTGACAGAAGAGAAAGATCTAAGATTCTAGACAATATTGTGAAGAAAAATACAGGATCCAAGAATTTGTAGACCTTCCACTAAGGGAAAACCATCCTACAGAATATCAGTAAAATAGACAAGTAAAATAATGTGAGGCTTATGATACGTTATTAGAGAAGATGCAGTAAATAAGGACATTGAGAGTTAAGCACAAAGTCTTAATGATTTTCTTGTCCAAGAGGAATGCTCGAGAAAGTACTGGACAGATTAAGTCAGCCTATTTCAGAGAATATCTAGTAATTAAATATGATGTGAATCAAGTTATATCTTTGCTCTCCTTATTTTTAGAAAGTTTCTTGCAACACATTAAACAACTCCAAAGTCCATAGATATCATAAGTGGCCAATTTTATACTACTATGCACACATCTTGGCCTGGAACTGGATCTCTTTTAAAGATTATGTAAAATATATTTAAGAGAAATTATTTTGTCCTTCTTCTGGAAACTCTACCTCTTAAATTTTCAAAGCTAATTAGATATATGATAGGGACAAATATGATAGGACGAAAGTCTATATCCAAATCATATGTTTTTAGAAAAAGAGTTTTAAAATTGGCATCTTAGAAAGCTCTTGTTAGGGTGTTTGTTACCCATTTGTGTGCTTAAAGGTGTGTGTAAATTTCATATGTTAAAATTTTTATCAGTACATGTGTGCAGTACATGCATTTTATAATCATCTAGTGGTACATGCACCTAATATAGCTTCTTTTTCAAAATTTCTTTAATTAGGGCTCGCCGGATAGTGCAGTGGATTAAAGAACCTGCTTAAGCAGATGCAGGAACCAGATTTCAATCCCTAGCATGACATGCGGGCCCCACCCCCAGGTCTCACTGAGAGGGCAACTGAGATTGGGAGTGGTGGCATACTCCTGTAATCCAAGCACTTGGGAGGCCAAACATAGGAGGATCATTCTGAGTCTGATCTAAGAAATGAGACCCTGTAAACCCTGTACTAAATACATAAAAATTCTTTTAATCTTCTCTCTGTTCTCTCTCTATCCTTCTCTAATTGCCCTAAGCCAATACTCATTCATATTGATGTTGTTAATTTTAGCTAATGTTCATGGCATATGATACTTATATGTAGTGAGGTTATTGTGGTTCTATGGACGATATATCTTTACTCTACTTACTTTCCCTCTTGTCCTCTTCCTCACTCTTCAGCAAGAGGTCCATCCCCTTGTCCATTCTACCCATGCATTATTTTTTTGTATCTTTGCCTCATTCAAATGCAAGATACAGTAAAGTATTTAAGGTTTTTAATTCACTCAATGTTATATTTTCCAGATGCATAAATTTTCTAGCAAGTGTCTCAAATTTGTCTTTCTCTATAGCTGAGTAATATTCAATTGCATGTAGTATTTTATCCCATTCCATTACACAATTTGAGTATCAAGTCATGTGTTGACTGCTTCCAACAACTAGCTATCATAGAGTTTGCTGCTATTCATATTATTATGTACAAATCACTGTAGTGTGATGTTTTCATCTCATTGTGGGACACACGTAGAAGGGGAAAGCTGGGTCATATGGAATTTATAATTTTAGTTCCTTTAGATCCCTCCATACTGAAACCTAAAGTGGTAATACTAATTTACATTTCCACCAGCAATGAAGGAGGGTACATTTTTTGATTTCTCAATGATTCCCATTCTTTCTGGAATCTTAGAATTATTTTAATTTGCATTTTTAATGTCCAGAGATGTTAAACATTTATTTCATACATTTGTTGACCTTGTGTACTTCTTCTTCCTTGGATTTTTCACTTTAAGTAGTCAGATTTTTTTAATTCTTTAGTCTAAATATTAGTGTTTTGTCTGAGAAGTAGCTGGAATTTTTTTTTTTCCTATTATGTATGTTGTCTCTTTGCCTTACTTATTGATTCTTCTGCTGTGCACAGATTTTAGTCTTATATAATTCCATTTGTTGATTTTTTCTGTTATTTCTTTGAAAATTGATGTTTTGTTTAGACAATACTTTCTTGTACCTGTTTTTCAAACATTTTGTCTATTTTATCTTCCCATAGGCTTAATGCTCCTGTTTTTATGTTTAGATGTTTGATTCATTTTTATTTTATATTAGCACATACAGAGAGACGTGTGCCCAGTTTCTCAAACAGATATCCAGTTTTCCCACCCCCAGTTGTGGAATCTGTTATATTTCTTTCACCTTATGCTTAGTCAAAGGGAAAATAGGAAAAGAATATGAGATTTGTTATTTGCAGATGGTATGGCACTCTACAGAGAAGACTGAAAAAATACCACCAAGAAGCCTAGCATTAATGACCAACTTCAGCAGTGTAGCATAGCACAAATCAACACACAAAATTATCAGTGTTTCTGTACATCAGTGATGCATTCAATGAGAAGAAAATTATGAAAACAAAATCACTCATAGTACTCTTGAGAAAAAAGAAATACTTACTTATGAACCTTATAGTACCTGGCTGAGCTACACTACAAAGTTATAGTTATTAATAGGACAAAATACTAAAACAGAAAATATATGTAGATCAATGGGAAAAATGAAAGGATTCAGAGAGATCCCCAGACACACTTACCTATTTAAAAAAATTTTAGAAACATGTCTTCCTGCAGGAATAATTTTATTTGACTTGGTCATCTATTCAGCCATGAAAATTTACTGGCTGGGTACTTTAAGTCAAACATTAAATCTGGCCCTTGTTATTTGGGAATATAAAATTGTTAGTCAGTTTACTATCCAGAGAATACACTGCCTTTCAAATTCTCAGCATGTAGCCATCACTTGAAAAGACCATAATATAAAAGAATGAAATACATTTTCTAAAAAAAAACATGTCTTGATAACATATATCAAGAAAATTCCAGCAACCCATTCAGCATGAGTAGGGTGTGGTAGGTGCAGTGACAGGAGCCCAGCATGTTGATGAGCAGCTGTCCACACAGACTGCTTCTTCACAGGAACACTCGTCACTATCTAGAGAAGCACAGAGGGGATGGCTTCCAGGTAGCTTCCCTCTCTATCCTTCCCACCTTTTGCAGAGTTTCTCTCACAGAGCATTGCCAATGAGATAGATGGCATCTAAACACCAGAACCTACTTCCTGGAGCAACGGGTACACTCCAGCCTGGGGCTGACATGGCCCTGGTTGAAGGGTTGAAGAGGCGGGACTCATATCAACACACACCAGTCCTGTGCATAGCAGTAGCCCTGGCTGCAGTACTAGGAGTAGCCAGGGGTGGTGTTCACATGCACACTGCACTTGCAGCCCTGGTCTGGATGTGGTGCACTGAAATTCACTCACTAAAATTCTAATCACTTTCCAAGGGACTGCAAATATGAACTTTCTGGGCCAAGAGGAGGACCAGCAGGAAGGGCCTTCTACAAGATGAGATACCAGTTGTTGATTATTTGTGATAATTCCTGTGAGATCTGGGGTTATTCACCAAGTTTTTGCTTACATCAGTGTTTTCAAGAGTTTCACCTGTTCTATCTTCCAGCAGATTTAATGTTTCTGCTTTAAAATTTAGATGTTTGATTCATTTCAAATTTAGTTGAGTTCATGATGAAAGAGAGGGAAGCAATTTTGTACTTCAGCACATACAGAGCCAGTTTTTCCAGCACTGGTTATTAAAGAAACTGTCTTACTTCCAGTGAATGTGGTTGGCACATTTAACTGAGTATGCTGCAATTTCCTGCATCTTCTAATTTGTTCCATTGATTTTTAGGTCTGTTGGCTATTTGCCAGTACCACTCTGTTTTTGCCACAGTAGCTTTATAGTATAATTGCAAGTCCAGATGGAAAATTTGTGCTGTCTCCTGTTTTTTGTTGATTCCAATCAATCTTAAGCTATTCTTTGTCTCCATCTGGCAGGTGCTGGATTGATTTCTCATGGTCTCTTGCTATTATTTTTCTCTCCATGATTCCTAATCTCAAGACTGTCTTTTATATCTGAGATCCTGTTCTCACAGTGGTGAGAAGCTGCTTCAGACACTAACAGTGGAATTTTTATTCTCCTGGATATCTCCTTTAACCTGTTTTATGGATGCCATTCCTTTCCTACACTGAGCATTTATGGCTTCCATAATTTTCTTAAGCTCTTCTATTTTGTTGACATTTTCTCTAGAGTCAGTAAGCATGATTTTCACTGTGGACACTATCTCTGTAGTTACCTGGGAAATTATTTTTGATTTTTCTTTTTTATGGAGCCTTGTTCAATTGTTTCTGTTGTTGCTCCTTCAGAGAGGACAGGTGCATAGGTTTTGGATTGTCCCACCTCAGTTCTTTAGCACTGTGTCACAGTATTTTCTATGACCCTTAGTCAATCTCACTCTCCTGATACTAGGAAGAATAGCTATCGGCACCAATTATGTCACTTTTGGCTAAACTTCTACCATCAGCAACAACAGAAGCATTAATCAGAGCCTAAAAAAAGACAAATTATGGTAGGCATCAATTTGCCACATTTAACTCTATGAAATAGAATAGTGGTTATACAACAAAGTTTATAATGAACTATAAAATTATATATAGTAGTTGAATTTTTCATATAAGAGAAACCATTAAATATTGAAACTTAAGTGTGAATTACTGCACTTAATATTATGGTGTCAAGGAGCATCTGTTTTGCTACAAATGACTCAAATTTATTGTTCTTATGACAGAGTACTGCTCCATTGTGTTTTAAATATGACATTTTTGTCCATTAATATTGGATGCTTTCATAGGTTGTTTTCAAGATTTACCAAATATGAACAGATAGCTGTGTTACTATGATTTAAACACTTTTGTAAAGATAATTAGAAGGAGAACAGATAGGATAAATGGAATTTTTATTTTTACATTTCTGAGGAATCTGAATGTTGATTCCTATGGTGTTTCCAATAGTTTATAGCCCCACCAACAATGGAGAAATTTCTTTTCTCCTCAGTCTTGCCAGCATTATTTTCTACCTATTATACTGGAAAAATTATTTATAATAAGATTTAGGACAAAAACTGTGGGTACATCAAAACTTTGGAGTTGCCCTGTGATATTTAAAATAAGGATTTTTTTTTACTCCCATTTGCTTTTAAATCTTATGGGCCTAGAAAAATATAGTTTTCTTAATAATTTCAGCAGCTGACTATTACAAAAGTTGAAACTGTGTTCTTTAGAGCCATGATTTTGAATTTTCCTAGAAAATGTTTCTTTATGTGTTTCCAATATACTCTCAAAGTTTTACAGCCCAATGTAATAACTGTCTCAGAAGCTTAGAGGAAATATAGGAACATATAACCAGCAACTTTAAACAGTGGTTTTGATTTCAGATATGTCTAAAAATCCCTTTGCTGAAGATTTAAGCCTTCTGTAGTACATCATATATCTTCTAATCTCATGTTAAATTCTAATAAAAACTTAAAAAAACCCCAAAAAAGTGGCAAATGTTCAAAACAGTAAATGAATGGATATTCTGAAACAATAAACTGAACAAAATATTAATTACCCACTGCTGTTTCTCATACGTAGTCAATATTCCAGAAATATGATTTTTAATTTAACTAATGTTTTCGTAGCTAAAATGTCTTCTCACATAGATAATTCACTATTTAAAATTTGCTTTAAAGCTGGGTGTGGTGGCGCAGGCCTGTAATCCCAGCACTCGGGAGGCTGAGGCAGATGATTGTTGTAGTTCAAGACCAGCCTGAACTACAAAGTGAGCTTAAGGCCAGTCTGAACTGCATAGTGAGACCCTGTCTCAAAAACACACAAAAAAAATTGCTTTAAGATAGGAAAAAATTGACAACACAAAGCTTTGTTTTTTAAGTACAATTTATTCCTGGCTTCTACAAGAATGCAATTAACTGATAAATTATCTAGATGGAGTGAAGTAATATGCCATATTGTTGCTCCTTTACATTGCTGATAGTAGTGCATTGTCAGTTATTTATTTTTCATCTAATGAAAATCACTGAACTCCTATATAGTTGACTCGAAAGGAATGCCATAGAATTGGTCTTTGTCAAACAGATGTTAGAATCATAGGGAAAAATAACCCAGAACTTTCATCTCATATGAATGAATAGATCTGTCAGCTGTTTTAACAACTTTTTTGACCAAAAAAATACTGTTCTGTATTCAAAGCTAATTTGCTTATTGTAAAAGAAAATCAGTATCCACTGATTGCTAACAACAATGTTAAGAAATAAGAACAATTTGATACTTTATTTTCTAATTTAGTTCTTTTTCTCTTATTCTTTAGATTTTCTTTGGTTTATGACTTTTACAAAGAGAATGTTTATTAACTAAATAGAAGACATCATGTATTACTTTAAAGATATATGGCTAGGATGGGCAATTGTGTTCAGAGGTAGAACAGGTATGTACTATGCAAAAGGAATTTAGCAGTAAACAAAAATCACACACACACACACACACACACACACACACACACACACTATTTTCATTCAACTGCCCTTCTGTTTTAATGTTAATCTTTTACCATAACAGAGATTCTGAGAACTTAAAAAGTTGAAAATAAAACATCTTTAAAAGTAATACAAGCCGGGCGTGGTGGCGCATGCATGTAATCCCAGCACTGAGGAGGCTGAGGCAGGAGGATTGTTGTGAGTTTGAGACCAGCCTGAGCTACAAAGTGAGCTTAAGGCCAGCCTGAACTGCATAGTGAGACCCTGTCTCAAAAAGACAAAAAATAAAAATAAAAATAAAAGTAATACAAAATTTTCCCATGATAAATTTCATGTGTAAAAAGTAGTGTTAGATAATTGTAATATCCTGAGCCCCACCTAGGTAATAAAACTTTACCCATACATGTACACACTATACATAAACATTTAACTATGACTAGACATCCCTACGTAGTTATGGGTTAAATTCCTTGAATCACTTTTTATACCATATTCATGGAACTGCTCCCTTAGATCTCTGCCCTCTTATCTCTCTGCTGGTAGCTCTACTCCTTCCAACATCTGAAATCTCAAAGTCATTCACAGATCTGTCCTTGAATCTATTTTATGTCATTTTCAATCAGTTCTTAGACCATCTACTCTGCATTTTAAAATAGCAACTATGTTCTGATGACTCCCAGATTCATATCTCTATTCTGCATCTTATTCATCTCTACAACTCTATACCCCACCACTGCACCTCCATCTGAAGGAATCCCACCTCCAGTATCATGACAGACACCACTCTAAACCCACCCACAGCGCAGCTGCTCTCAGTGACTCATATCACTATCAGCCCTCTTATTAATGGCAACCACTACTCCTTGCACTTTGCCAAGCCTTTGGCAGGTAACCACACCCCTTTGGCAGATAGCCACACCCCTTGACAGGTAGCCACACCCCTTTCACTTAACTCCCCTCTCTATGACACTATAAAAGACTTTAGGCTTGTATGAGAGAATCTGTTTTTAGGTATGTTCTGAAATGAACCTTGTACCTTGGCTTCTCCCCTTTTCCCTAACATTATGGAATTCTGGTGGTCTATACAGGGACGTAGGTGGAGACTACTCCAGTATCTCCCTTTCTTCCTTCTCTGTCTTTCTTTCCCCCCTTCCTAATGAGCTTCAGGTCATTTCTTACTTCCAACAAATGCTGCATTCAACATTGAACACTTTTCAATAAACCCAAGACTGTTAGAATCATCACTGCCTTCTCTAAAAGTGTAAGTCAGTCATTCCAGAAAATGGAGTGTGGATGTCTGGCAGATTTCTCTTTGAAACTTCCTTTGATGTGGCTCAGCCTAGTAGACAGTCTCTGTCCTAGTCCTGTTTGAGCAATGTCCCAAAACAAGGCTACTAACTCCTGGTCATTCACACCAGTTACTAATGGCTCCCAAATTCTTTTATTTATTTTGGCAGAATGGGATTGAACTCAGGCCCTTGTGCTTGCCAGTGAAGTGCTTATTCCACCGAGCCATCTCTGAGGCCCCCTTCTTTTTAGTATATTGTTTGTTTATTTATTTATTTATTTTCCAAATTCTTAAAATCAAGAAGATATCCTTTGGGGATGCCTGCCTAACCTCCCAGCAAACCTTTCTCTGATGTGACTGGGTAATGTAGACAATCCCGGAAGCCCCTGCAGGGGAGCATCCCACAGGGTCAGGCTCAATGGTGAAATTCCAGAGACTGGTGTCAAGTGCCATAGATCCCTTTGGGCTGCCTTCTAAAACTCTTTTGTTTCTCAGTATAAACTGGTATAGTCGACCTAAACATTTTATATTTTAATCAGTGCCCTGTATTTGAAGGCTTGATTTTTAAATTATTTGTGATTCTTAACAACCAGCAACGAATCAGCAAATCACAGGAGGTCCTTATGGTCAAACTTTCTTTGCTCCACTTCTTCTCTCACTCTCACTGTTGGCCTCTCTTCTGTAAAAATTGTGCCTACCCTCTAGAAAAATTGCTCTGCTTATCCTGAAGATAAGACCCTAACAATGACAAATAAAAAATCAGATGAAAAGAAGTTAAACATTGACCACTGAAAGAAATGATAAGGGGGCTATAAATTACAATCCTAGGTGATAATTCAGTCTGTTTTGATCTAAAGGAAGGTCTAAAAATGGCAAAAATTAAGTTATGTTACACTGGGATTGATGTATCAGGAGGAAAATGGAATCCATCAGTATTGTTACAAAAGCTCAAGGAGACTCATTAATGATGCACTTAAAAAAGCCCTGTGATTCGATTGTTTTGTGTTTCTCTGTTTATCTCTATTTCAAGCTGTGCTAGCAACTAGTTATAATAATTGCAGCTACTTAGTTTGAGCTTGTTTTGATATTTCCAAAGAAAGCTATTTATATGGGTTTTCAGGATAACCAAGACTCACTCTCACTGCCTCTGGACTTCCATTTGAGTCTAAACAAGTAACTTAATTTTTTTTTTTTTTTTCCGGCAGAACCGGAGATCGAACTCAGGTCCTGGCGCTTGCTAGGAAAGTGTTTATTCTACTGAGCCATCTCCCTGGCCCCAGTAAATTCATTTCTAACAACTGGAAACTCAGTTGGAGAGATCAACTAGAAAAGGGCAATAAAAATTCCAGACCGGGGCTGGGGAGATGGCTCAGTGGAATAAGTGCTTCCCTGGCAAGCACAAGGGACTGAGTTCAATCCCTGGCTCCGAAAAAAAAAAAAAAAAAAAAAATTCCAGACCTAAGGAAATTAGCTTCCAATTTGAATGAATATTTTTGCTTAGCTGATTCATTTAAACCGTTTCTTAGGCCTCATAAATTCATAGGCAACAATTACAAGGTTAAAGTTTTCTGCTGCTTTTATAGAGATAAGATGCATTTCCATGACATTTCACCAGTTCTTAACATCCAGTTAAATTTAAAACTTTTGAAGAGGTTCAAATTGTCATATATGAGGTAAAGACTATGAGCTTTTGTGCAGAACTAACAGCATCACCTTGACTTGTTGATGACAAAAACAGAGAAGAGTCCTCACTGAGAACTTCTGACCCAGTTATTGACATTCGTTATTGTTGAGTCCATGATATATTAAATGTGTTCTTTCTCTAGTATACGCATCTTCAAAGATGCAAAACTGAAGAGCGTCTATTCATCACCGCGATGAAGTGCATGCCGATCCAAATGAGACATCCCCACCACATAGTTATCTGTGTGTTGTGCGTGTGTTACAGCACTGAGAGATGCTCCGACCCTGTGCAGCCCATAATGATGTCACTGTAATGGTTATGCTGGCATGCTGCATTAGCACTGATCTCCAGTGTTCTCAGCGAAGCTTTATGAATGTTACCTGTTAATATTCTATAGGTGCTCAAGTTCTTTACTTTTAATCTTTTTTAGAAGAGAATAAAAAATGGTTTTAAAAAAAAGACCTATTAGAAATGATGTAGACTTTCACTAAGCAAAATTGCAGAAGTTCAACAATGGTAGTTATATTGTATTCAAATTATTTGCCCAGATTACCAGAACTAAGCTTACAAAATTGGTCAAAAATTAAAAAAATTCAAATAGGAGAGAGAGAAGATAATCATTAACTGCTTCTTTCAAGAGACCAACAGAAATCATAAGTAAAATTCTCCAAACTTTTCCTCATCCCTCTTTCTTTTCTCCTGTGCCTCATCCCAGTTGTGTCCTCCCTTTGAACAGATTCTTTCCCTCTCATAGTAAATACTACACCTTTCATATTTACTAATTCAGATTCTTATACTAAGGTCACAGTATGAATCTTACACATGTGGGTCTGATTTATTTCACTTATGAATATGGTTTCTAGTTGGAGCCACTTGCCTATAAAATCATTGATTTTATCCTATTTATAATTGAATAATACTCCACTGTAAAAAATGTTACATCTTTTGATCCATTATTCAGATGATGGGCATTGGGGTTGTTTCCAAGACTTAGCTTTTAAACTGCACTGCTGTCGGGGCCAGGGAGATGGTTCAGTGGAATAAGTGCTTCTCTGGAAAGCACAAGGGCCTGAGTTTGACCACTGGTTCCACCAATAAATAATAAATAAATAAGATAAAATTGCCCTGTGAGGAAAATGGGTGCACATCTGTCTTACTGTTGAAAAGTTTCTGCACCTCAGAAGAACTCAACAAGAGAACAAATACAAAGCCCAAAAATTGAGAAAAGATTTTAGCCAACTATCCCTCAGACAAAGGGCTTCTATCCTTTTTTTTTTTTTTTTTTGTCTAATGGTGGACTGAACTCAGACCCTTGGGCTTTCCAGGAAAATGCTTATTCTACCGAGCCATCTCCCCAGCCCCAACAGCTTCTATCTAGAAAATATTTTGAAGTTTTTAAAATCAGGCCCCTATAATTCAAAGATTCAAAGAATCAGCATGTGAGATAAATACACACTTCTCTGATGAAGAAATACAAATGGAAAAAATAATGAAAGAATGTTCAACAGCATTAGTTTTTGTAATTAAAACAACACTGAGATTCTTTCTTACACCAAAAAAAGATAGCTAATCAAAAAGTCAACCAGTAGCTAGGCATGGTGGCGCAGGCCTGTAATCCCACCACTCGGGAGGCTGAGGCAGGAGGATTGTTGTGAGTTTGAGACCAGCCTGAGCTACAAAGTGAGTTTAAGGCCAGCCTGAACTGCATAGTGAGACCCTGTCTCAAAAAGGCAAAAATAAATGAATAAATAAATAAAAATAAGTAAATAAAAATAAAAAACAAAAAGTCAACCAATAACAAATGCTAGAGGGGCTGTGGAGGAAAAGGAATGCTGTTCTACTATTGGTGGGAATGTAGACTACTAGAACCACTATGAAACTCAGTGTGGAGATTTCTCAAAATGTAGGATTACAGGTCCTATTCAAACCAGCTGTTCCCCTTCATGGTACTTTTTCAGAGGTATTCAACTTCTAAAGCAACTGTAATTGGTAAGGAAACCATAAAACTCTGGTCATATTATATATTTCACTGTGCTTTATAACTAGTAAGTGATCACCTGGATGTTAAGTAATTGAGGTCTGGAGATAGTAGTTAAAATTAACTTGGATAAGAAGACAGCCAATATTTTGGACCTGGCTCTACAGTGTGATAAACATCCAAGACCTGATAGGACCTTCTACAGGACCCTAAAACTTTGGTGACCTTTACAATCTGTGTAAGAGGGAGATTGTTAAATTCCAGAGGACAGGAGTCAACCAATGTATGGTATGCTAAATAGGAGGAGGGTCACTAATGTGAAAATTATCTGTGATGATACCACAGAAGCCACATGATCAAGCAAGGCTATGAGTCATTCTGGTGGCTGACACAGAGAAGCTGAGAGGATCTACATATACTTACAGAAGTGAGGACTGAGAAGTTAACTGACTTCAGTAACAAGATGTTAATTCTGACTAACATAGGTCTCATTTTAACTTGGTCTTAAATACCCAACAGGAAAGTATAAGCAGAGATATGTAAAAGTAATAGACATAAAAAGGAGGCGATTATCATTGACCCCTGGTGACAGTTTCCAACTACTGTATAGAGAGGCCTTGGAGCCCACTGGTTACAAGTGGTTTTCCAATCCTATAAGAACAGTACCCAAAAATTGCTTCTTTCCCTATCAGAATCTTCACTGTAGCGTTCATGATGTGGCCAGCCTTGCTCTATGCTTGATAAAGCTTGTTTATTCTCAATTCTCAGGGACCCAGAAAATTACAGTTGCATAACTGCAAGTCTCCTGAAGATAAACACAAAGGTTCATGTAGTACAACAAATGTCTGCAGACGCACCACACAAGAGTTTATGACATTAATGGAAGTCCACCATCCTATCTTCGATTTTCCTTTCAAAGTTGCTGTTCTTTTTATTAACATGTTTGTTATAATCATGCGTAATAAAACTGTTTCAGGGATTTCTCATTAACAGTACTGCAGGCACTTCATAGACAATTGGGAAAGAGTATGTCGATATGATTCTCAGTTTTGAATTCAGACAAAAGCTTGACCACCACCATCCCTAATAAGCAACAAGTATGTATGGAAGAGATGTGTTGCCTTTTTTCCTTTCTAACCAAAGAGTCTGAAATTAAGGAATCTGATCACCGCCTTCCTGACAATGACCCTGCTAAATGCATGCTCCAGCATAGCTACACTCAGACTCCTATCTTACCAGCCTTGTTAATGAGAGCAACCACTACTCCCAGAAACTTCCTACGCTTCATCCTTGGGCAAACATTACCCCCTTGTGTTTTCTCAGCCTTGTTCTTAGCAGGTACCCAAAACCCCTTTCATTGGCCCTGCCCCATTCATGACCTCATAAAGATGCCATGGCCTGGAGGAGAGGATCTGTTCTTGTTGCAGTGCCAGGGCAGCCCCTCACAGGTTTGTTCTGAAATACACTTGTCTTGTTGAGCATCTATCTTTGATTCCTTACCTTCTTTTTCCTAAGACCACTTGCATGTAATATGAGCATTTCATAAGGATAATATATCTATAGATGAAACTTTGACTTTTAACTCCCTCCTACCTTCTCCACAGTTTTCCTATCCCTGTTTATAAACCTCCATCATTCAAAATTCTTATGTTTAAAGCTTTGGAGACATTTTTGAATTTTTTCTTTGTTTCATCATGCACCTATAAATTCCTATCAAATCCTCTGGATTTATCTTCAAATTCTACCCAAAATTGAATCCTTCTGGTAGCACTACAATATATCAAAGCTATAGCTGGCCTCAATTACTGAAAACTTTGTTGCCTCCTTGATCGACCTTCTGCCCTTCTCAGTCTCCTTGATTTACCTTTTGCCTTTCAGTTCTTCTTAATGCATCCAACATGGTGTTCTAAAACCAGAGGGAAATGCTTTACTTTTCACTCACAATCCTCTATTCCTTGTTTTCTTCTTTTAAAATCTAAAATGCCATCATAAATATTCTTTGACTCTCTCCCACCCACTTGGTAATTTAATCAACTTTATTCCTATCTTCTCCTCTGCTTCATCCACACAAATCTCTTTACTCTTCTCAAACCTATGATTCATATTTCCAACTCATAACTTTTGCTCTTGCTTTTCCACTTCTTTGGAATGCTCTTATTCAAAGATCCGTGTACAATTTATCATTTTTTGGTAAACTTTTCTCTAGATACTCAATGCAATATTGCAGTATGCACTTCTCCAAAGCCTTTTATCCCTGTTCTCAAATTATTTTTCTCCTTACTACTAATCTTTTTTTGCTAATTTATTTTTCTTTTATGTGTTTTCCATCACAATATAAACTTTGTGAAGGCAGGCAATTTTATCTGTTCTTCTTCATATACTCAGAGCTTAAAAATAGTTCCTGGAACATGAAAACTGTTCAGGAAATACTATCATTCATTTGTTCAAGCAACAAGGTTGAAAATGTGAAGATGAATGTCTTCACTTCTATTTTGTGGCTTTTATATAGAATATGATCACAGAATTTTACCTTCCTCTGTACAGTTAAAACTATGCTGCAGAAGTTCTTCATGATAAAATTGGAAATTCTAATAACTTTTTTCTTACTTTTGGTAATTTTAAACTTTGGGATCTAAATATTTATTAGTCTTGTCATATCATGTTCATATTGATCCAAAAAGTAGAAACCATAGCTAATTGCTTCCATAGGTAAAACCAGTGGTTTATTATGATAACTCAGGACAACTTGGCAGCTTTGATGATTTATTTATATAAAGCTAAAGAAGTTTCTGGTCAGTGCTCAGTAAAGCATATATATATATATATATATATATATATGTGGAATTTATAGTAGAAAGGCAAGGCATCAAAGAGGACTGCATGAGCAAGCATTCAGAAAAGAGGAAGGAGGGGGGGCTGGTCTGCAGTATTCAGGATTCTAGGTAGGTTGCAAATATTGGGTGGCCATGGATAATGGAGAGAGGCTTTAAGCTGAGAGTTAGATGAAGAATTTCTGTATGTAATTATGGTAATCTCTGTTAGCTACAGGGTTTCCACTTACTCCTGGAACATGGCAGATATTGACAACTGGATAATTCAGAACAGAAGGCAAGGATTCGAGCATTTGCCTGATTTTGAGTGGCACTTCAGCCACCTGAGTGGTACAAGTTTCTGGAATGAAGCTTTAGAGCAAGAAGTATCCACTTTAACAAATACCTAGGGGCTGGGGAGATGGCTCAGTGGAATAAGCGCTTCCCTGGCAAGTGCGAGGACCTGAGTTCAATCCCTGGTTCAGCAAAAGAAAAAAAGAAAAACAGCATTGGCACTATGATTAAAAGCCCCTGCCCAGACAGTGACCTAGAGAGATCAGGGAGATTTGACGTAAGAAAGAAGCAATCACTCAAGGGGCAAGATACCAGGCATCTTGTTGCTAAACCAGGGATGCAGATTGCAGTGATCTAGAAAGCCTCAGTTTATATAGGCATGGTCCCTTTCAGGGTCAGGTTGACATGTGATCATAGTAAATCAGGCTTTCTTTTTTTACTGACAAACTATGTTTACTGTAACACACTATCTGTATTCATTCATTTAATCAATAGCTATTTTATTCCTTCTTAAAGCTCACTCTGAAATGGACACTGCCAAGTGACTAAGGCACAGGCGAAGATATTGTCTTCATCAAATTCTTCTCTAATTATAACTTCTTAATGTTATATCTAATAATATACATATACAGTGCAAGTTCAAAATATCCTTTTTTTTAGCCTAGTATGACACATTTTTTTCACTTTAGACTGAAATGAAGCATACCTTAAAGGAATTTCATGATCGGCTAAGAATTGTCTGATAGTCAGCATGCACTTTCTTCTGATAATAATAGTATTAATAATGGTCTGTGGTCATTTCAAACTCTCATTTTATTTTATTTTTGTATTTTATGAAAGGGTCTACAAGGTGTTCAGGGTCTCATACTAGATTGGATTCATAGAGACCTACCTTTTTATTAATATTATTGAGAAACAAAAGCAGTGAGACAGTTTCAAAACTGATTAGTAGGATAGTTGCAATAATTAATACATTACATATTGTTGTCTTTGTAGTGGTTACGCATAGTACAAGATGCAGACAGGATATCCTGTCCAAACACTATTAGTACAAATCTTTCTTCTGATTGAATTAAGAGAAAGTAGTTGTATATCTATACTATTTTGTATATATAGATACAAAATGGTCCTTCATTTGTATTCCCTTTGTTTTGGTTTTGTCAGATGAGTATTCCATTGCCATTTAAATATTGTAGGTACATGAATTCAGCAAAATAATCCAATATAGTCCAGTGGTCCATAATAGTATTGGGTTATCCATAGGACTGGTAAGTAAGAAGTTGTTGACTTGAGCTTTGTTACAGCTCAGCATATTAATATGGCTTCATTTCTCATTTTTGTACTTTTCTGATGGATCGTTAAGACCAAGATAAAGCAAGACCGATATAACAAGAAATGGAGCTTTTGGATCTGCTTGTTTATAGCCACCCACAGGCGTGAGATTACAGGCATCCCACCACATCCAGTCTCAATTGCCGTCTCTGCCTGCCCTGGGGGTGCAGGCAGCATGGCAGTCCTGGGGATCAAACTCTCAGCCTCTGCATGTGTTTGCAGGTGCTTTAATCCACTGAACTATTTGGCCATCCCTCTAAACTCTTATTGTAAATAAAATAAAAAACAGTTAAATGATACAGAATTTTAAAACAATATTATAGGAAATTAACATGGTCATTATATTGTGTAATATTACCTGCAAAATAATTGTTCAGAACATTAGATATAAGTATGTAAGGTCAAACAATCTGCTCACTAACTGTTCCTTTAAGTGAACCAATGCAAATTACTAACACAATTATTTTAGCTATTCTCTCTCTCTCTCTCTGTCTCTCTCTCTCTGTCTCTCTCTCTTTTCTTTTTGAGCAGATTCTTTCCCTTTCACAATATAATTGGACCTTTTGGATCTTATCTATTCTTTTAGTTGCTTACTCTAGGGAGACAATAAGATACTTACACAATCAAATGTGATTTATTTCACTTATGAATATGGTCTCTAGTTGCAATTATTTACCTATGAAAGCTATGAAAGCTTCAAGTTTATCTTTCTTTATAGCTGAGTTGTATAAAATTCAATATTGTATTATAATCATATAAAAATACATCTGTTTTATTCATTCCTTGATTAATGGGCACTTAGGTGATTTCTAAGGCTTAACTATCTATCATAGAATGTGCTGATACAAAGAATATTTTTTGACACACAAATATTGCTGTAGTAAGATGTTTTCCATTCTTCCAGAAAATACCCAGAAGGAGAATATCTCTATTAGGTGGGACCTCTAATATAACTTTGCTTGAGGAATCTTCACACTAATTTCCAGTGGTTGGCCCAATCCACACCTCTACCAATTGCAGAGAAGGGTTTATTTCTATATATCCCCTACAGCTTTTGTTATTGCTTGACTTTTATGATGATAGACATGAAAGCTTAGTGTTGCTTTAACTTACATTTCTTGAATGATCAATGATGTTGTACATTTTTTATGTATTCATTTTCATTTGTATTTCTTTATTTGAGAAGTCTGTATCCACTACAGATGCCAAAGTCCAAAGGATTGGGACTTTGAATTTAGGAACTGAGTTTTTAAAAATCCTTCATATGTTCTTTTTCTGAGGGACATTTTGCTAAAATTATTTTCCTAATTCATGTTTTTTTTTAACTTTGTTGATTATTTCCTTTCATTTTTAAAGGCTTTTCGAATGTGATACAAGTTGCTGATTGTTTGTAGTATTTCCCATGCAGTCTGGTTCTTGTTCAAGACATCTCTGCCTGCTCCTATACCTCCAAGATTTCTACCTATTTTCTCCTCTAGTATATTTAGTGTTTCTGTTTTAATATTTAAATCTTTGATCAATTTTGACTTTAGAACATGGTGATAGACATGGGTCTAATTTTAGTCTTCAGCATGTGGAAGCCGGTTTTCTAGTTCCATTCATTGAAGAGGATATTTCTCCTCCAGTGAACACGTTTGGTCCCTTGGTCAAAGATGCGGTGGCTCAGTGTAGTTGGAGCTCTTTCTGCATCTTTTAGTCTGTCATTGGGTCTGATTTGTTTTATGTAACTTAATTTATAATTTTTTTGAAATTTCAAGTGAGAGATTATGATGCCTCCAGCTTTGCCTTTGCTGCTCATCTTGCCTTTGCCATTTTAGGTCTTTTCTGGTTCCACATGAATTTTAAGTATGTTTTCTCTAGATCTGTGAGGTATAGTAAAGGTATTTTGATTGGGATTTCACCAAATTTGTATAACAATTTTGGGAGAATGTCCAATGTGAACACTGTTGGTTCTTTCTATCCACAAACAAAGGATATCTTTCCATTTTCTGAAATTCTCTTTAATCTCTTTTTTCAGTGTATGGTAATTTTCAATGTATAGATCTTTTATATCCTTTCTTAGATTGGTCTCTAAATATTTCCTTTTATGGATGATATTGTGGAGAATGTGGTTTTCCTAATTTCTCTCTCAGTAAGTATGTTGTGTTGTGCAGGAATACTATTAATTTTTACATGTATACTTTGTATCTCTTTATACTACTGAATTTCACTATTAAATATAGAAATATATTGGTGGAGTTTTTGGGATCTTCTATGCAAAGTATCATGTCATCTGCAAATAATGATAATTTAAATTCTTCCTTTCCTATCTTTATCCTTTTTATTTATTTTTCTTGTCTAATTGCTCTGGCTAATATTTCTAGAGCTATATTCAATAAGAGTGGTCCATGGACATTCTTTTGTTCTTGACTTTAAAGTGAAAGCTTTCTGTTTTTTTTTCCATTTAGTATGTGGTTGGCTCTGGGATTTTTGTTGATGGCTTTTAGCATATTGAGGTAAAGTAGGGTCTTAATGTTGAATGAGTATTGGACTTTTCAAAAGCTTATGCTGCATTCCATTGAGATGATCATGTGACTTTTGTCTTTGACTATTTTGATATTGTCTTTACATTTATTGATTTGCATATATTTATTCTCTACTCCTGGGATGAATCACACCTGATCATATTGTATAACCTTCTTGATGATTTGCTGCATTCTATGTGCTAGAATTTTATTTAGGATTTTTGCATCTATATTCATTAGAGAGATTAACCTGTATTTCTCTTTTTGGTTGGTCATTTTTCTCTTTCTGGTATCAGGGTAACACTTGCCTCCAGGATTGGGATAGGGAGAATTGCTTCTTTTTCAATTTAATTAAACAGTTGAAAGAGTATTGTCATTCTCTAAATTTCTTATAATAGGGATGACAAGATGACACAGCAGACTAAGCACTTGTTTAGGAAAGTGTAGAGACTGATTTTTGAAATCCTGGTACACCATGCTGAGGCAGTATTGCTTCTGGGTATGCTGAGCCAGCCACTGAGGCTGGGCATGGTGGTGCACACCTGTAATCCCAGAACTGGGGAGGCTGAAAACTGAAAGATCACTACAAGTCCAAGCTGTGATGTGATACCCTATACCAAATGCATAACAAAAAGAAGAGTTAAATTTCTTGTAGAATTTAATCATGAACCCATTACACCTGGGCTTTCCTTTATCCAACTCTTAGTGGTGAGAGATGTTCACATTTAGAAAGGGATGCTAGGGAGTTCCCAAACAAATCTCAGTATTTAATACATGTGAAAAAAATGCATGCCAGAACAAGTGCATTTGGGATGTATGTAGCTAGAAATAAAATAGAAATTTCTTGCTACCTTACATGAGTACATTTTCTCCCATAATATACTACTTTCAAGCTTCGTATGCAAGATATAGCTCAGAATTGATTCTGTTGGCCAATCACCTCTATCTATAACCTCACATATCCTTCACAGTAGAACATTCATGATATACCTCAGGAGTAAAAAATCTGACATTTTTATATAACACATAAAATGGAATCCAAAACTAGAGACCACTGGATGTAATTTTAAAAAGCATTTATGCTATAAATATGAAACAAAGAAATCAAGGTTTGTATAGTCTTAATTTTTAGAAGAATGTTGAAAAAAAATAGCTCAGCAGATTAAAACACCTGCAACCAGGTGCAGGCACCAGGGTTTAATCCCTGGACCTGCCCTCCTGGCCCCACCCCCAAGGCCTGAGGAGACCACAGTTGAAACTGCGCGTGGTGGCCCTCACCTGTGATCTCAGCTGTTGGGAGGCTGTAACCAGGAGAATTACTAGGAGTCCGATCTAGTAGTGAGACCATGAATTAAAAATTGTTTAAGTAAAATATCAGTTGCACTCATCAGTTCCTCATCATCTTTTTCTCTCTGTTTTTGCCAGACAGAATCGTGTCTATACAAGAGTCAGTCACAAGGAAAACCAAACTGTTGGGAGGAAGGAGAGTGAGATAGTGTAATAGTTGATCCATTGTGTCAACTTAAACAGTTAAAAGCTTAACTAAATTGGCTCAGCACCCCAGGTTGTAGAGACCCCGCCCCAGGGTGCTCATCACTTAAAGGGTATAAGAGAAAACCAAGAGAATAGAGTGTTTCATTTCTTCAGAGGAGCCATGGTCTTCACAGTCATCTTGGATGTTGTCATCTCCTGGCTTCTAATACGGACTCTTCAGCTTCCACCTTGGATCCCTCAATCTTTTGGTAGAGATTTTTTAGCTTTTCATCACAGACCATTGGCCTGATGAAGATTTGCATGGAACAATGCAGTGAGGTCCAGACCTTGGACTGAATCCTTCAGTCTCCTGTGTGAAAACGCCCTCAGCATACTTCCTCATCCAACTCTGTGGCTGACTGTTGCAAGCCAATCTTGGAACTTCTTATACATGTGTACATCTTTTGTTATACCTGCTCCTTTAGTAAAGCCTTGACTGATACAGACGGGCATCTGTTTGCTTAAGTGCTAAAAGTTTAATACTGTTTTGTTCTCTGTCTGTTGCTTCTGGCCCCCAGAACTGGTCATTGTTAACTGTGTACGCTGAGTGAAGGTATCCTGTGTCCTGTCAGAAAAAGTTAGTGTCCTGATGTTGTGTTTCATTTAAAATGCCCATTGGTGTCTATCACTCATTTACTTTATTTTTTTTCACACTCTCACCCCTGTGAAATTTGCTGTAAATTAAACTCAGTATCAATCTGAAAAGTAAAGGAGACAGTGACACTGTGGTCTGTATATGTTATTAATTTCTCTGCTGAGCTTTATATTTGAGCTTTAGTCTTTTCAAAAATTACTCTACTGATATCACTCTGAGGAAAGAGCTTACTGATACCACAGAACTTTGCCTTTAACCCTTGAGCAACGATGTCCTCAAAGCTTTATTCTTTATCATAGGCCAGCTTCACCAAGGGAGACAAAAATGTCCATCACTGATTATTTTTTATCTCTAGTATGACTCTGTTTCTGAAACACTACAACTGAAGATTTTTGAACCTTCCAGGAAAGTTTATCTTCAAACTTCCTTGGGGGTCCAGAGTGGATAATTGTGATGGTTAGGATGGACTGTCAACCTTACTGGCTTGGGAGCCACTAAGGAAATTAGTAAAGCACACTCCTGGGTTTGTGCAAATGAATAACAGAAGCATGAATCTGAGTATGCCTACACTGCGTCCTTTGCCCCTTGCTCCTGGAACTGTTCCCCTGCTCTGAACCCTTGCTACCATGCGCAAAACAGTTTTGCTGAAACACACCCTTCCACCATGGCATCTCAACCTTGAAAGCAGCTGGCTGGGATCTGGGTCTCATGATAACATGAACAATTTTATCTTGTCCCATTGCTTCTGCACACATGCAATCTTTTGGCAAATATCTATAATGACATTTGGAATACATTCCAGTTCAACTGAGTCAACTCTATCTCCACTACTTTTAATGAATTTGTGACTTTCAATAGATGCTTTTTCATGTTCTCATTTTTATGTTTGAAAACCTCCATAGCTTTGCTTTTCAATGCATGATCTCTACATGATGAAGCAGTTTTAATTTCATGGCTTTGTTGAAAAGCCTATTGTCATATATTAAACAAAGCAGTTTTGGAGAATGTGAATCACATATTGTCATAATCCCATAATTAAAGAAGGACTCAGTATTTCATTTTAATTATAACTTTCCTCACAGATTAAAGAGAACATCAGAAAGTGAAAAGATTGTCTCTGTTTATAATTAGGCAAAAACAATGGTCAAAATGGCCATATCAGCAAAACTGACATAAATCTAATGTAGTCTTAATCAAAACATTATCAGAAATCTTTATAGAATTAGAAAAGTAAATACTACTGCAGTTCATATGGTAGGAGAAGATAACTAGAATAGCAAAAGCAAGCCTGGGAAAAAGGAGCAAAGGAAGAGATGTCTTATTAGATTTCAAATTATACTACAAAGCTATAGCAATAAACCAGCTTACTGTTGTCACAAAACAGATAGGTGAAACAATAGTAGAGTACAAAGGGTACATAAACAAACCCAGGCATTTAAACCATGTATTCGAACTTTGACAAGGAACCAAATCCTTATGTTGAAGAAAAATGGCTTCTTTAACAAATGATGTCAGGAAAATTTGTTACACTCGTGCAGAGAATTGAATCTACAGCCAAATTTATCACCATGTACAAGAATCAAACCAAACTAGATAATGTGCAAAACTAGAAAGCAAAACAAACCTGCTTGACGATATAGTAGGTAAACTGCAAAGATAAAGGCACAGGAGCTGGTCCGATGGCTTAGCAAACTAAAGTGCCTGCTTAGGCAAAGTGCAGCAGAAGTAATCCCAGCACTTGGGAGGCTGAAAACAGGAAGATTACTATGAGCTCAATCTGTGTAGTGAGACCCTGTGGACCCTGTAGACTTTATACTAAAAACACAAAAAATAATGAAAAATAAAAAAGATGTAGGCGCAGGTTATAACTTTCTAAACAGAATCCCAATTGTACAACAAGCAATAGAATTAAAATAGGTTTATGCCAAATTAAAAAAATTTCACTACAAAGGCAACAACCAATACAAGGAGAAGATGGCATACTACATGGGAAAAAATTTATCAACTACAGCTGCAGCAAAACTGAGCATCTAGAACACATTTTTAGTGTAAAGAATTAAAAAGAGAAAAAATTAGACTCTCACAATAAAATTCCCAATTAGGAAACTGATACGACTAGACAGTTCTCAGAAAAAGAAATACAATAGTCAATAAATACACAAAAATTTTGTTGAACATTTCTACCATCAGAAAAATGTAAATTGAGATAACAGAGATTTCACTCTACTCAAGAAAGAATGGCTGTCTACCATAAATGGGCCTCAAACTTGTGTTGAGCCTTCCACCTGAGCCTCTGGAGAGCTGACATTATAGGCATGCACCACCAGCCTGGTAAAAGGAATTGGTAAAGAAAGTGTAGCATTCAAATGAAGCTGACTATTATTCTGACATAAAGAATACATTTCAATCATCTGTAGGGAAATTAATGTTTTTAGATCATAATATTAAGTGAAATATATCAAAATGAATGCTTAAATGCCACACGATTTCTCTTGTATGAGAAAACCAACATAATTTGAAGAGCAAAATAAAGACAGAGATAGATAATTCGCAAACAGTAAAGCATATAAAGAAGGGATGAGAATGAATGTAGGGGAGGGGCTGGGGAAATGGCTCAGTAGAATAAGTACTTCCTTGGCAAGTGCAAGGGCCTGAGTTCAATCCCTGGTTCCACCAAAAAAAAAAAAAAAAAATGTAGGGGAATGGAAAATGGAAAATATAAAGATAGATTATCTACTTATCTACTATCTACTTAATGAATATAATCACTATGCATTTACTGCAAACATGTTCTAATAAAAAATAAAATTGAATTTAAAATATAAATCCATAAATGTTGCTTTCTTTTGTTGTCATTTTTAGTGCCTTTAGTTGTCTCATTACTGAGTCTTTCTTTACTTCTTCTTTTTCTTTTTTAATAAGGAATTGAACTCAGGACCTTACATTTCCAGTCAAGCACTTATGTTGCTCAGTTATCTCCCCAGTTTCCTCCTCCTCCTCCTCCTCCTCTTCCTCTTCCTGCTTCTTCTTCTGCCACCACACCCAGTCTCAATTGATGTCTCTGTGTGCCATGGGGGCGGGGCCTGAGAAGCAGGCCCAGGGATCGAACCTCCAGTCCCTGTTCCTGCTTGCTGGTGCTTCAATCTGCTGAGCTGTTTGGCTGGCCCTCCTTTATGCTTTTTTTTAAAGAAAACTTGCTAGTAAATTTTTATTCACATTAGATAGGGTTAGATTGCATGCTCACCATAACTGTAACTACTTGTGCACTTTAGAAAAGAGATGCAGATGCAAAAAGTAAATAAAATAATAGATGGGCCACATATGGACTAAAATATGTTTGAGATTCCGATGCAAAGCCTGCTCCAAATGCAGTCACACAACTGAAGTACCTCAACTCCCTTGGTGCTATAAAGCTGCCCACCGGATACAGCTGGAGTCCTATTTGCTATTCAGAGATAGGGTTTTCATATGTGTCTAACATCACTGTATTATGGTCAAACCTCTCTTTATATGGTAATCTCTCTTTGCAGTTACTCTGGTACCCACACTGCCCCAGCTCCACGTGAGACAATCAAGTATTACATCATTTAAGTATACACGTGATCTAGATCTTTCCATGCATAGATCACAGCAGTGTTAGCTCCTGAGAGTGTGTAAGGGTTTCATTGCTGTTTGTTGAGTCTAATAAACATCCTACTAAGATGAAACTGCTATGAACTTTGTTTTTACTCTCAGAAAAATGAAGATAATTAGAAATTAAGTAAGTGGCCAACATCTCAAAATCAAGTGTGTAGTTATCACACTGGCATTGTTAAACTAAAGGGTCTGGTTTTGAGTATATGTAATATGCCAGCCTTTCTAATACTCAGTCTATTAAGGTATACATCTATAACATGCACGCTTCTTTCCCTGTTATTGACTAATACAAAAAAAAAAAATATATGTCAAGTGAGCTATTTGTCAGCCCAGCCTGCAGACCAGCACTGACTGCAACAGCTCCCCAGCTCAAATTTCCTGCAGGCCAACCTCCCAGCCCCTACCTATAATAGATCAAATAAATAGAAAAGGAGTTTGAACACCCTAAAGTTAAGATTTTGATTAAAAATGTTAGAATAATAATACCTCTTAAAAAGAAAGGACTTTAGCATGTCCACAACTTTCTCAAGAAAGATTTTCTTTCAGATTTAATATCACAGCAAAAGCAAGACTCCAGCCAAGAGCCAGGATGGGCTCGAATCTAAGAGTGAGTTCATAAGAATATGACAAAGAAGAACTAAGAAGAGGGCTACCATCAGGCATTCTTGATAAAGGAGTAACCTGAAAATTATTGTTTTCTTCCATCCAGATTAAAAAGGATTCTATTTCCCTACAAAGTGAATTTCTACTCTAGCTCTACCCTGCTAGTGCTCAGTCTTATCACTTGGAGTTAGAATTAAATTTGAAAACTTCTAAGAAAGAATTTGGACACAGGCCAAGGACAGCCAAAAAGTAAATTAATTTATTTGGAAAATTCTGTTGCTTTTGGAAAATATGACCTAGGATAAATATCTGGAAGTAAATCCATCCTTCTTAATAAGAAATCAAATACTTATATAGTATTCTTTATTTATGTCTTTGCTATTAATGTTCTGGGTAAATGTGTTTAGTGTGAGAACTTCCATGTGTGTCTCCACTACAGGCAGTGGAAATAAAAATGACCTAGATCTAACATATGCACTTGGGGTGAACTAGCTTGGGAGAGAAGGGATGGCAAAGTGAAGAGATGACTGGAAAGAGAACATTTATTGGGCCCAATGAGAAGGGATATCTCTAAGTGCAAAAGGTGTGCACTAGGGCTGGGTCAGTGTTAAGGATATGGATAATAAATTTATACTACTTAGTGTAGAGGCAACACAGAAGATCTTGAGGACTGTCAGAAGACTGCAGTTTAAACATTTGGCAAGAGGATAAGAACACATGTTCTGACCATTTAACCCTGTCTTTGGCTCAACTTTGCTTGTAGGAATTACAAGTTAAATTAGGTTCCCACTGACAGATTCAAATTCCTCAATTGTTTTTCAACTCCAGTGAATTAAATGAGATAATTTAGGATAAAATCTAGGGCAAGTATTATCCATTATTTGTATCATTACCATTATTTATTAGTTTAAAAGAAGCAAGGACTAGTTCGTGAATACTACATATACATGAGGTTGGATCTGATAGCGTAGACAGTGCTAAATTCCTGAGCATAAGAAACTGATAAAATTCTTCGTAATCTGATACAATGCTTCCTTATAGCCTATTGATGTTCATTTCCATCAGATTATTAGGAATATATTACTTAAATTTCTATCCAGGTACCTAGATCTTCAGAAAGACAGAGTCTCTCATTAGCATTTTGAAAAATTACCTTCTGAAATTACAGAAACACTATATTTCATATTTTTAAATAGCTAGTGAAGTTTCCCCATTTTCCTGCTTTTGCAGTTCAAAATCACTTTATTATGCATGTGGTCAAAGGCACAGAGTAGAGATTTTGAAAGTATGCCAAACTCAAATTAGGTCACTGCAGTTGCCCGGGAAAGTATAACATGGTCCAGCAACCAAGAGGTTTTTTGTGGGTTTTAGTGCTCTTTGTATTCCCTCTTCCCTGACAGCGTTTATGGGAGTACAACCCATACTCTGAGATAAGCAACAGACAGTAAAATGACCACAGAGTAGATAGCTATCCATTTCCTCTCTGGCATATATTAAGAATTTTGCATTTAATTCATAGCTCAGTAGATCAAATTGCATATTACTCTAATTATGCAAAGCCTTATTGAAAATAGATGATGCCCCTATCTCATTCCTCTTAAAGGACCACGGCTAATTAGTAAATAATTATTTAATTACTTGCATCTGGGTTAACCACATACATGTCATATTATACTATGGTAATTTCACATCAGTCCCAAATAGTGAAAAGGTAATCTTCTATTGTATATATTTAAAGCAAAACCACATTTGCACTGAGTGGGAAATTGGATTATCTGATTACAGTTAAATCTATTTTTAAAAAAATTTCATTACAAAGCCATTTAGTTTTCCTATAGCTAATTGACATTTTCTTCATGTGTATTCCTTTAAATATTCTTTTGAAAAGTGTGAACAATAATTCACAAAAGGAAATAATTCAAGAATACAAACTTAATACTTTCTGTTGATAGTAATGACCAAATTAAGCCTCACATTCAGTTTAACTTTATCTGTTTGTCTTTGCATTCCTCTAATGTCATATTAGCCAGGTAAGACAACAGCTTAAATTTTTTTTCCTAGCAGCTCATTGCTTTGTATAAGGTTTATGCTTGCGTCCGTTTAGTTAGGTTGAGAGGCTCTGGCCCTGTGTGGGAGATTTCCTTCAGTATTCTGTGTAATTTTATTGGTGTCATATTTTGAGTACACGTTTCACAGCTATCATTCAAAAAATCTGTTGCACTTTGATTTGAAGATATGGAACCAAGAAATAAGTTACAAAGACTCTGGCTAACAATGAAAATCTCTGTCTCTTCACAAAACTTCAAGAGATTATACAACATAAAGACTTGCAAGAATTTTTCTTACCTTTCTCCACTTAGCAGTGTGACACTGAGGATTCATATTCCTAGATGTCATCAATACAGAATATGAACATCTCTTTGAAATCAGATTTTTCTGTGGCCTGTCAGATTTTGAAGAGGGTGAAAAATACAGTCAGGTGGGTGGAACAAAAGTGAAGAAGGATTATGGGGGATGTAGTAGACTAGTGTAACCCACTAACACTGATACTGGGCAGCGTAAAGAACAATAGAGAACATAACACCTGAATTGACCTAGCTCCTACCACTGCAGTGCCTCTTTGTGAAAAAAAAAAAGCATAATAAAAAGCCATAACACTCACATATGCGGACTGAAGTGGATTGAATATCATTGTGCCTCCACGTGGAATACGCAAACAGCCCTTTGATGAGGTGAAGCAGTCCAGTTCAGTGGTGTTTTGGCTTACCTCATGTGTCAAAAATAAAACAAGCAACACTGTGGAGGAAAAAAACCAAGGAGAATGAAAAGAAGGAAAATAATTTCTTAGCTGTACAATGTGCTTGTGGTTTATGCTGAATATTCTCACAAAAGTGACATGTTGGGCCAGTGAAATAGCTCAGAGATCCAGAATGCCTGCTTAGACAAGCTTAAGTAGGTGCAGTGGACCACGGTTTGATCCCAGCACCCAATGCAGCCTCAGCAGCCTCACCTCAGCCAAATATTAAAAATAAAGTTTATGGGCAGGGAGATAGCTCAGCACTCTAAGTGCCTGCCTAGATAGCTCAATGGCCCAGGTTCGACCTCTGGTACCTCATGCCCTGGGGGCCCCACAACTCCAGGTGTGCCACGCTGGCCACTGAAACTGAGTGTGGTTGCGCATGCCTGTAATCCCTGCACTGGGGAGGCTGAGACAGGAGAATAATTACAAGTCTGAGCTGCAAAGTGAGACCCTGTACCAAATACATAAATAAACAAAATACATTTTTAGTTTAAAAAAATAAAGTTTATCAAGTAAGCAGTAATATATGTACATTTAGAAAATAAATATGAATATAAATTTAATTTATGATTAATGATTTTTAAACTTATTCAGTGCATTCTAAGTGTACAATGTTTTTAAGTCCTAAGACAGCAGTGGTGAACCTGTGCCGCACCCACTACAGCAAGCTATTTGCTATTCTTGCAGTCTACGTTCCCTCCTCTTCACACTCTCCTTGACTTGCCCAGAGCAAATTCCAGCCCAACAAGTTACATTGTTGGTGAATCCCTTATGCAAATGAACCATTTTTACTATAATATAGTGAAATATATTTCACTATAATATAGTTCACAATTATATATATATATATATATATAGTTATGTTTTCTTATACATTTTCTATGTTTAGACACACAAATGCTTACCACTATGATGCAGTTGTCCATGATTTTCAACACAACATGTTGCTCCACAGATTTTCAGTCTGCACATGCTTCCTGGATGCTCAGTGGGCCCTATCATTTGCACTCTGTGGCACAAGAAAATGATGAAATCTCAGAATTGTATCCCCTCTTATTTTCTGGTTCTTCTTCAAAACTGATATATTTCAGATGTACATTATCCCTCCAAAGCCTCATGAGCTCAGTAGACAGGCCTTGTGGAAGGCATGTGGATCATGGGACATTACATAGTGGACTGATCCACTAATGAATTCAGCAGCTCAGTGTGCTTCTGGCAGGTAGAGACGGGGCTGAGGCAGGGCACTGGGGCGTGAACTGGAAGGGTACTTCTCCCACCCTGGCTGCACCCTTCTCTCTCTTCTTCTTGGCTGTAGCAATATAGTCAGCTTCGCACCCGCCATCCCCTCTACCATGCTGTTTCCATGTTGGAACCAGAAAACCCTTGATTGTAACTCTGTTTATAGCAGTGCAATTTGTCATAGCTAAATCTAGGAAACAACCCAAACGCCCATCGGACCTGCATATGCAAATATCATATTATTTTGCTAGTGTAAGAACCTGAAAGAATAAATAAAATGTGAAAGGTACAATAGACACTGTGAAAGGGAAAGAATCGGTTCAAAGAGAAGGAAATAGTGGGATGAGGAAAAGTCTAAGGGGGAAAGAGATACATTTGTGTATGTGTGTGTGATGGCTTGGACAATTGTGCTGCTGATTTCTGCCCTTCTACAGAGGGGGGAGTTGCTATTTAATTTTTTTCCTGTTCTTTTTAATTTCCTTTTTTTTAAATTCATGCATTTGGTACACGGTCTCCCTATGTAGCTTGGATTCATAGTGATTTTCCTGCTCCAGCCTCCCCAGCAGTAGATTTACAGGCATGTGCAACTATGCTTGGTTTCCATGGCCTGCTCAGCTGGCTTGGGTTGGGACCAGCATAGCATGTGGTACTGGGGATCAAACCTGGGTCCTTGAGCTTGCCAGGCACGCACTTAGGCTGCTGAGTTATCTCATGAGCCCTCTTATGACTTTTTGTCTTTCCTTCTTTCTTTCTTTCTTTCTTTCTTTCTTTCTTTCTTTCTTTCTTTCTTTCTTTCTTTCTTTCTTTCTTCCTTCCTTCCTTCCTTCCTTGCTTTCTTCCTTCCTTCCTTGCTTTCTTTTTTCATCAATTTTGTATGATTATGTCTGGTTATCTGAACAACTAATTTGAAGAGAACATTATACAATACAGCAACCACTGCCAAAGTCCTATTGATTTTTTTGGTGAAATTCTACATCTTCCTAATGCTTTTAATTAGTTTGCTTGTTTTTAGTATTCTGCATTCTCTTTGGATAATACTCAGTAGGGATGGGTAGGTAGCTTGGCATTCTAAGCACCTGCCTTGCAAGCTCAAGGACCTAGAGGACGCAGGTACTATCCCCAGTACTGCATGCCTAGCCAGCCCCAGGTACTGAGTGAGCCATAGAAACCAGGTGGGGTGGTGTACACCTGTAATTTTAATCCTGGAAAGGCTGAGACACAGGAGGATCACTATTAGTCCAAGCTGAGTATTGAGATCCTGTACCAAATAAATAAGTAACAAGCTAATAATACTTTAAAAAATAAGGGTCAACCAAATAGTTCAGCAGATTAAAGCATTTGCAAGCAGGCACAGGGAACAGGAATTCAATCCCCAGGTCTGCAGTACCAGCCCCATCCCCAGGGTGCACTGAGATGGCAATTGACACTAGGTATGGTGGCACACACCTGTATCCAAGTTCTTGGGAGGCTGTAAACAGGTGGATCACTACAAGTCTGATCTAGTAGTGTGACCCTCGACACCTGTGGACCCTTCCTTAAAAATATAAATCAATCAATCAATCAATAAACATCTCTTGCTTTAAGTCATGTATGTTAAGTACTATACCCCATCAGTGAAGAAAGTGACTACAGTCAATTTTGTTTCCAATCCAGTGAGATTTTTGTTGTAACTGTACTTAAACATGGCTTTGGAACTTGCATGTTGCAAGAGTTTGAAGAGTCTTGGGTCCTTGAGCTTGAGAACCCCATGATATTGTAAAGAGTCTTACAGTATGATACTGGTTAGAGTTCAGAATGCAAGATGAAGACTGATAGACTAGAAGAGTGACAAAAATCCAAATAATAATGGCTAGGATCAGAAGGTGTCAGTTGGGAGCAAGAACTCCATTAGAAATTGAATTTGAAACCACAGTATTACACTGTAGCAGAAAATTTACCCACATTTTACTCATGTATAGAGTTACAGTAGGACACTGAGATTCAGGGTGGCAGGCTAATTAACCTAGCAGGAAAAAGTTCGAAATAATATATTTTTCAGTGTGTAACCCTGGGTGCTGCTCACTATCTTCAGCTAGATTTACAGTGAGAATCCATATAAAAAAAAGCACTGACTAAATAAAGAAAAACTGTTGGTGGACAAAAAGAAGCACCTGTATATTTGGGGCTAAAACAAGCTCAATTACTTAAAAAACAAGATTTAAAAGTCATTTATTTTCCATCAGCATAATAAGAAAGGTATCTAGTAGGCATCTCAGGAATCAGTAAGACAGTACCTATCACAGGTTTGATGGAGCAAAACTGAAATGCTTTCATTCTCAGCCTTCTTCTTGAGAAGGATAATATAGAGAAATGGGATCCTTGGATTTATTTCATACTAATCAACCATGGATGCCCTCTGAGACTACTGTAGACATAGTCTAAGGGTGGTTGGGTACTGCTCAAGCTGGCAACCAATCTTCTCATCATTGAGGTAGTGCCAGTTTTTCAGCCACTGATAATTCAAGAATTATGGGTCATGTAGATTTATACCATGTTTTGGAAGGCCTGGGAGGCCAGGTAATGTGTTTCTGAGTGGGTGGAAAATGAAGTGGTGAAAGTGCAGTGATATTAGTAATTCTTTGATATTCTTTATTTTAAAAAAATGATCCATAGTTGTTATGAGTTTAAGGATTCCTTCAATTCCATCTTCTTCAAGATATAATAGCTGAATGATCAGCATTGTTTCTTCCTTTCTTCTCTTTGCTCTGAAGCTTGAGAGCTCAATGGAACTATGAAAACTACAATTAATCCTACTGCTAACCTTCTACATGATGGAAGTAAAATTCTCTTGTGTTGTCCAGTATGGACTATATTAGTTAAGTCTATATTTATGACTCCTAAGAAAGTCTCTTGAATAATATATTTTGAATGAGTTTCTTTTTTTATTTTTATTTTTTGAGTTTCTTTTTCTTTTACAGGTCAATAGATGCAACTAGAGATCATATTGTTAAGTGAAATAAATCAGACCCACATGTACAAACATCATATGTTTCCTTAGTGTGAGAACCTGAAAGAAAAAAATGGAATCTGAAGAGTACAAAAAACAATGGTAAAAGGGAATGAACTTATTCAAAGGAAAGAGTTACTGAGTTGAGGGGAAGGACAGGAGAGGGAGTGGGAAAAGAGATTAATCTATGTATGCAACCAGGATGGTTTGAACAACTGTACTGTGCATTTCTGCTGGTCTATGGAAAGTAGCTTAACACTTTAATTTGTTTCTCTCCTTTTTTAATACTTTTTTCTCTTCTTAAAATCTATACATTTCTTTATTTTTTCTTCTTCCAATTTCACATGCATATATCTTGTAATATCAATAACTATGTGGAAGACAACACTATGTATTACAATGAGCACTGTGAAATTCAAATTAAATTTTTAGTGAAAATCCATATCACTTGCATTATTTTCTATTTTAATTCTAATTTGGACCCTTTTAAAATGTACTTTTGTATGTATTTCAACAAATAAGAAATATACAATGACAGAACATTGACTGAACACCACTTACAATCATTTGAGATACAAAAATACTGATATTAATTAGTTATTAGTTAAAAACATTTATTAGTTTCTAGCATTATTATTAATGAAGTAAGATGTTTTATTGCACACTGTACAAGTATTTCTCTTACATTTTATTTTCCAGTGAGTTCTATAATTTTTATGTTTAGTAATTTATAATGTATGAGGCAAAATTAATGCACTTTGTTTCATTTGAGTTTCAAATGATCTACTTATTAAACCCAAATAGATGATATTTATAATAATAATTGACATAACATAAATAGCTAATATCACAGTTTGTAGTATAAGTAGCCAATTTATAAAGATTAATTTAACAAATACATTTGTTGGCCTTTGAATGGAAGCAGGTTCTCTTCTGTCTAAAAGAATTCATGCTTAAACTGAGCCAAACATTAAATTACCTTATATGTGTTCTTACACATATTGTTTTGTTTTGTTATTCATCTCCTAAATACCTGAATTAACCATATACATATCTCCTGTAAAACAAATCACAAAGTAAATAACAATTTTTTAAAGTGTCTTGAATTTAGACATTTTATGGCTTCTGTTCTTACTGATATCTGAGATGCCCACATATATGACAAGACACTAGGTTTGACTTCAAATTCAGCAATTCTATGTTTTTAACTATAAGGAAACATTTATTTAATCACTCTGGTGTTTTAAGCTATTCATTGTGTCCTCCTCCATAGTAATGTGCTTCATGCAAGGACACTAATTACTGAAAACTGACAGACTTGGTGAAAGCCCAAGTACACCACAACTAAAGTACATGGTACTGAATCCGAACTTCATGACTATCAATCAGGTTGTTGGAAAAAGTTTAGGCTCTGACAGCTTGAAACGCAAACAGAACTCAATGGAGGAAGGTTGAGGGCATGGCACTTTCCTTCTTCATACTTTTGTGTCTTGTTTATACACTGCAGATCACAACTGTCCTGTTTTTCAATGAACAACAGGAAATTCCATCTAGATTACTGCTTACATTAGGTTTTGTTTTGATTGAATTTCTTTGTATTATTTTGTGCTATTTTCAGGGTCTACTCTATCTCATTTTGTGGCACATACCCACAATTATTTAAGCCTCTATTTTTAGAATACAAAACAGGTTATGTTAGGACACTGCCTGGTACTTTAGTGAGTAAAAAGTGAGTACAAGAAAGAAGCAGCTTTTTCTTCCAGACCACTGCCATCATGGGTCACATACATGCTCCTGGGAAGGTCCTGACCCAGTTGGCCCTGCAATATTGCAGCAGTGTCCCCACTTGGTTGGAGCTGATGTCTAATGATGTGGAAGAGCAAATTTACAAACTAGCTGGAGAAGGCCTGACTCCCTCACAAACCAGTGCGATCCTGTGCTCACTTTAGCAGCACCTATACTAAAATTGGAACGATACAGAGAAGATTTGCATGGCCCTGGTGCAAGGATAACAAACAAATTGTGAAGCATTCCACATTAAAAAAAAGAAAAAAAAATCAGTGTGATCCTGAGAGACTCTCATGGTATTGCACAAGTACGTTTTGTGACAGGTAATAAAATCTGGAGTACTGTTAAGTCTAAAGGACTTGTTCCTGATCTCTCTGAGGATCTCTACCACTTCATTAAGAAAGCAGTTGCTGTTTGAAAGCATCTGGAGATTAAGAGAAAGGATAAGTACTCCAACTTCCTTCTGATCAGCATTAAGAGGCAGATTGGTTCTATCTTGTTCACTTGTACAGCAAGTGGGTCCACCTCTCCAACTGGAAATATGAATCATACACAGCCTCTGCCTTCATGGCACAAATTTATGTACTCAAGCAATAAAATTATAATTTAACTAAAAATGACAGAAGCAAGCAGGAAAATATACTTGAAAATAGGTATAGATTGTGTCTTGATTCGTGTCTAGTTGTTCACCCAAGCCTCATACAGTCATCAGGAGGCCTCCTAGAATTTGTGATTAACTCATGGTCCATGGGGATTATGAGTGTGAGTGCTATACACATCCTGGTGCAGATATCTTGAATTCAACTTAAGAGAGGCAGATTTACAGACTTGCTCTCTACTGCCATTGTTGCCGCTACTCGTCCCTTTTGCTCTCTGCTCTTTGATGCTACCTTGAAAGGTTGCTGTCTGCCATGTGCTGCTCTGCCTTGCTGCCAGCTGAGTATGGACTGAAACCTCCAGTAACTGTGAGCCTCATAAATCTTTCCTTCCTTAATCCTGGGTGCCATGTGTTTTTTCCAGCAATGAGAGAAAAGTAACTGAGACAGACTGAAAGAAACTGACTTACTAGGCAGGAAAATTCCGGAAGGCTTAGATCCATTTTCATGTGGGCAAAGAACAAAAATGGCAATTTAACAGGGCAGAAGGTATTTCCTTATCTGTCACATATGAAAAAACCATATCCTGGAACTAATCACGATGAAGTGAATGATAAGACACAAGTAGGATACACAGGACAGACACAGGAACCTAAGTCTCTTCTTAGGAGTAGTTTTATCTGCTACCACAATATGTGTCAAAATTCTACTAAATCTAGGAATGAAAACTGAATAAACCTCTTGTCAATAATTTCAGTTTAATTTATTATTTAGGCGCTGGCACAGACTTCTATGTAAAACAAAGTAAATCACTAATTCAAAAAAGTTGTTAGATATTATGGAATTTATGAAAACAAAAAAAAAAACACCCTTATTCATAATGAAGACATTCCAAGTCAGGAGAGGGAATGTGCTCAGGCATCAGAAGTGTTTCACTCTTGGTTGAACAGAAAGAAAAAAAAGTAATCCATACCAAGAGTAAGTCTAATAGAATAAGCAAATTGAAGGTTGAAAGGATCTAGATTTTATATTCTATTCTCTCTCTCTCTCTCTCTCTCTCTCTCTCTCTCTATATATATATATATATATATATATATATATATATATATATATATATATATATATTTCTCTCTCCGTGCTGTGATACCCAAAGTTAGAAGAGGAAAAGTTCATTTAGCTCACAATTTTTAGAGGTTTCAGTCCATAATTAGCTGGCTACAAGGAAGCTAAGACAGCAAAAGCAGCAAGAGCAAAAGGCAGACAGAAAGCCTCTGTCCTCCCTACAATGTATGCAAGCTATGCCCCACCCAGGGAAGGTATACCACTCATGCCAGCTCCCTGCCCCCCTCTTGCACAGGATGAGATCTACAAAATGAAGACCTTGCCCCCTGAGGAGTCACTTATTTAAGCTAAACTTCTCAAGTTGGCACAATGTATGAATCAGTATAGAAGTGCAACATTTCCAGCCTTCTTTACAACTGTGTAGTATAGTACACCTTATAACTATGTACTGTCCAGTGATTTAAGGTTAGAAATGTTAATTAGTACTTCTAATTTTGACTCATAAGTTCCTCTTTTGTAATCCTCTAAAGTGATTCTCTTCATTTCTCTAAATTCATAGGGTTAGGAATACTCCAAGATCTTAAGATAAAGAGAAGGACTTTATAGTGAAGACTTCACTGTCCAGTGAGTTTTAAGAAAACCTTAGGATAGCTACATATTGGCTATGAAGCTTATGGAGCATCATTGTGATTAGTACACTTTGATATATATAAAGTAACTTACCATGCTAAAAATATGAACCAAGAAAAATAGTTAAATAAAAGGAAATTCTTTTTCTTGTGTGACATAGCAAATTTTTGATGACTTTAGAATAATTAGCAGAGGGGTAAAAAATATAAGGATGGATGAGATTGTTCAACAAAGTGGCTGTTTAGAGAAAATAACAAATAGGAATGAAATTCTAGAAGCAGGAAAAGTTGGCAGACAGATAAAAATAAAAACCTGAGGAATGAAACCTGGGAATAGACTTTCCATCTGAACATGTTAAGAGTTTATCCCTTCAGATGATAGGAGGTAGCAATAATTTAGTCAGAAACATGACATGGTGTTATTTGGACTTAACTTAGATCATGCTAATCTATCAAAAAAAAGCTCAAATATTACGTATGAGTGCAAAGAAGAGGGTTGGACTCTATGATAGTAGTTAAAGAGAAACTATTTTAATAGTTTAAGTAGAAAAAATACATTAAATACTTCCTCCAATAGAAAGAATGATCAACATTGTCAAATTCAAGGCTGAGCTTGATTTTGATACTGACGGTGGCATTCTTGAAGTAGTAGAAACCAATCAAACTGTGCTTGACTAAAACACGGCACTTGTAGGAAAGAATGGACAACAGCAGTAGGCAAGCTTTGCCGAAATAGGAGGCAAAAGTACTGCAGTCAAGGCATGCTTATACATTTTTCCTTTATTACGTATTTAGCACAGGGTCGAGAGGGTCTCACTACACAGATTGGACTTGTAGTGATCTTCCTGTTTTCACCTCACAAGTGCTGGGATTACCTGCGCCGTCCCGCCACCACGCCGTCTCAATAGCTGTGTCAGCGGGCCCCAAGGGCGGGTCCGGCTGCACTCCGAGGATCCGAACCAGTCCCTGTATCTGCCTAAACAGACGCTTTAATATAAATTTTTTTCTTGTTGGCTTTTATTATGATGGAAAACAGTAAACTTTTTTTTTAATGTGAAAAAGAAAAAAATCAAACAAAAAGACAAAGCTTGAAGAAGCAATAGATGAGATAGAAAAGTCCCAGGAGTAGGATGGAGGGCATCAAAGTCCAAGTGGAAGGTGCTCCGAAGAACAGGATGGCAAGACTACCTTACAAATGGAAACTGGGGAAGTAAAGGAGTCCGCGTTTGTAGGTGGGACCATCAGACACTTATGTGGTTTATATATGATTTCCTCTGTCTTCTCTAGAAGAAATGTGCAAAGATGCTGAGCCATGTGCTACAAATCCAAACACACAGTTGTCATTCAGGGTATTATTAAGATTATGGCCAAGGAAAAATGAAAATCTTTGTATATGAAATTGAACACTGTTTCTTTGTACATAAGAAGTTTTGAAGTGAACAATGATTGCAATAAAATTTCCACATCTTCATTTTGCTGGTTAAATCAAATACTAATAGGTTTTTATTTCCTAAAACCAATTATTTCTCAGGGACATTTTAGGTATTTGTCTACTGTCTTTTTTATTAAGTTGGTACATAAAATTATTTATAATAAAATTAAACAAAAATAAATTATGAGGGCCGTGGAGATGGATCAGTGGAATAAGCACTTCCCTGGCAAGCGCAAGGGCATGAGTTCAATCCCCAGTTCCACCAAAAAATAAAAATAAATAAATAAATTATGAAATATGTGATAATTTACATGGAAATTGTTACATGTCCTTAACTAAATGCGTGTGGGCATATAGGTGAATAAGAATCTATTTGATGGATCATTATAGCTTTCAGTTCTTATTTTTATTTACACCCTGAAGTATGAACACTGGACAAGAAACAATTTCTCCTAAAAGAGAAGAAGGTTTTGGTTGTGGGAGGATTACATGAGATGTGAATGCCTGCAAAATCAGTCTCAGGTAGTGCTGATAATGAAGTAAATGCCTTGATGGAAATGTAAGGTGTCAGCTCTAAGCAACTTCTCCTGGTACATTCTAGACCAGTTAGAAGTTGCTCCTCATTTCTCCTTTATGAAGTAGAAGGTAGCTTGCCTGACAGTTCTCCGAGAGGCAGAATTGGAGTCCTATATCTGCTTCCCAAAATAAAGTCAGTTGTTTGAGCATAAAAATAGTAGGCTGACCACCTACAATTCTAGAAATTAATGTAACATTATAGACAGTTATTAGCTGAGAATTGAATAACATATAATAATAGGAACTGAGTAGCATTTTTAAGTGGAAATTTATTTTTCCTCTTATAGTGATGACACAATTTGAATTCAGGACCTTTGCATTGAGCTACATCCTATGACATCTTTTGTTTTATTTTGTTGTTTGATTTTTACTTTGAGATGAGAGTTTGTTAAGTTATTAACTTATTTGAAGTTGGGCTAAAATTTGTAATCCTATTTCTTAGGCTGCCACAGTTCTGGGATTATAGGTATATTATAGGCATGTGCAATCATGCTTGGCTATAACTGTAATAGGTGGTGTGCTGAATAAATTAATGGAAAAATAGTCCCATATTCAGAGAAGATATAGATTTCTTTGGTTTAGTTACAGACAACTGAGATAAAACTATGTGATATTTCCACAAAATAGAAATGAATTGAAAAGAAAGAAGGGAGGAAGGAGGAAAAAAGAAAGAAAGGGAAGAAGAGAAAAAAATAATAAATCTCACATATACCTCTAACAGTTTCTGGGCTATAGTTTTTTGTTTAGGAATAGTGAGAGTATAAAAGAAATTCTTAGAACTAAAGCTTGCCATTGCATCCAAAATTAATGCTGCACTACAAAGTAAAACTGGAAAAAAATTATTTCCTGTCTCATACCTTACATCTCCAGGAAAAAAAAAATGAATTAACTCTTTAAAGTTACTCATTCACTAACAGGGATATATAAATTACTCAATATAGTACCTCACATAGGTACTTCAATTTTGCCAAGCAAACAAAATAACTGTAAATTTTTTTTTCTAGTGCTGAGGTTGAATCAAGGGTTTTATGCATGCTAGGCAAACTACAAAGCACTCAATTATGGATTATTAAAGATTGCAGAAACTTCGCAGTTTGTTCCCTTAACTAGTCACTGAATTCAGTTCAAAATATAACTGAATACTCCTTTTATAGTGAAGACATTAAAGTTAGAAATAAAACTATTCATTTCACAAATGCACCCTTTTGTATTATATTAATAATGGAAATGCTACTTCCCATAATTGTTATTATTGTGCACCCTTTGATAAAACAGAAACAATCAAAGGATATATTCCAGACATTGCCAGAGTAGAAATTGTTTTTACAAATTAGTTTCCTCCAGATTATAAGTATTTTTTTTATTACTTCTCTTTTTTTAAGTTAATTTTTTTAAATTTATGTATTTAGTACAGGGACCCACTACTCACATTGTACTAGTGATGATCCTCCATTTTCAGTCTCCCTAGCACTGGAATTACAGGTGGGCACCACCACACCTGGGCTCGGTGGGCCCTGAGGGCCCTGGTCCCCACACCTGCCTCAGCAGCAGTTTAGTCTGCTGAGCTATCTCACAAGCCTCTGCTTCTCTATTTTTGCCACGTCCTTTTTTTTCATTGTGTGTTTTGAGAACTATTTTTATGACTGAAAACATGAAAGACAGATAAGTGGAGACACATGATTCTCTGCTTTTTATATTTTTATATCTTTAATTTTCTTTAGAAACATATTATGAAAATAAAAACATGACAGAATTACATCTCTTCTTTGCTCACTGAGATAATCCAAGTTCAGAGCTTTCTGATTAGTGAATTTACCATGGAACACAATGATATTTACAGCTTATCTTACTTGTACAAGGGAAGCCTCACTAAGGAAATTGCTGTGAGGGCCATCTCTAGTTTTGCCTGTCTTTGAATATATGTCTGTTCAATGAGATAACATTATAATGAAGGAATAGAAGAGAATATGATGAAAGATGAAATATTCACTCAACCTTCCTCCTCAAACATACATTCACTCTCCTGGTTAGTGCAACACTATCTCTTACACTAGGCTACATTGTGGTCTATGTAGGAAAACGATCAATAATAACTGTTCTGTGAAATTACAGGTTGACTGGTCATTCCTCCGGGAAACATAAAGTGGACAAAGGTAAGAACTTGCCTTAGGAACAAAAGCTACCCTCCTATATGCTACTCAATAATTCTGCTATTTGATCCTTGCCAATGGCTTTAAAATTGCTCATATATTTTTATTTGTCTGCCTTTCAAGTAATCATCTATTGCTGATTTTACCTTAGCTACTTAGTTACTTGTTGATTATAGCTCTTGGTGTTCTTCTCTGGACATACCTCAGTGCTTCTTCAACAGTAATCCTTGTAGATTTCTTCTATTGGAGTATAATTTGAAACTTTCTATTCTTAGTAGGTATTTTTTCATGGCATTTAAAATTCGGTCATATCTTACCACTTTCAACAGTCACAAATTTGATATAGAAGACCGCAAGCTTCATTTGTAGTTTCAGAATTCTTTCCCTAATTTTTTATTTTCTGCTTGATGTTCTGTTTTCTTTTTTAACATTGAAGTAATGTTATGTGATACTTAGGTTGTGATTTAGAACTATTTCAAATTGAGCTAAAGGCTGCAAAAAAATCTACATTTTTTTCTCTGTGCTAGATCTTGCAAGAGACTGAGTATAAGGGATGTGGATTAATTGAGGACATTTTAACACCACCCAGAATTAAGACTACAGCATGGATATTGTTGCCTGCTTTTAGCGAGATTCATCAGGAAAAAAATTAGCAAAAAATTTGAAAATTTTTGCTGTAACTACATAGCAATGTGGATTATGAGATTCTGGGAATGGCTAATGGGAAGAGTTAGGAAGTGTTTGGAGATGTTGTCTATAAGAGAACAACTTCAGCTGTTAAGTATGGGAGATTCTAGTCAGACCTCAGACCAGAAGGTTGATAAAATATTGTCTGTAAAAACCAGGGTGTGGAGGTTTCTGTTGAGGAGGACTCATTGGTTGTTGGAGTTCGAATCATTTGTGTTGTAGCTTGGCAAGGAGTTTGTCTATATTTTGCTTGTCTCCAGAGACACTGCTGAGACAAAGTTTAAGCATGGTGGACTGATTAATCTGACAAAAGAAATCTCAAGGCAGCCAAATATTGGGGTAGGGGCATGGTCACTGTTGGGAGCTTTTAGCCAAATTTACATTGAGAATCAAGAGCAAAGAGTCCAGCAGGATGATTGAAAATGTTGATTCTGGCCAGAAAGGAAGCTCCAATAAAGCTATAGAAGGCAAAGATAGAGCTGAGAGGACCTCCACTGCCAAGAAGGAACAACAGAATGGAAAGGGTGGCCTGAGGGCATCACTAATGGCAGGAGGTCTCTATCCTTTGCAGCCTCAGAATTGCAAAGGTCAGGAACTTTGCCTTGAAGGGAAAGATGAAATTGATGATGTTTCAGAATAGTGACAGTGGCCTCACTGGGTTCCAAAATGATGCTGGCATGGCAAATTTATTCCTTAGAATCAGGATCAATGTGATAAGGGATCCAGGCACTAGGCTCCTATAGCCAAGAGAGAATGAAGCCTGACTACTGCTCCAGCTGGCAGCAAACCTTAGCATCATACATGTGATATTGGTTTTAGATGCTTACAGAATGTGAGAATTCTGAAGCTAAGGCTTCCACCTAGATTTCAGAAGAAGGCTTTGGAGGTCAGGAGGTGTGCCCCTGGGAGGTAAGTGTGAAAGACATGAATGATGGCCTTGACTCATCCACAAGGCTGACACTGACAAAGGACCAACAAAGTGCGATGCACCTTTTGGAAAAGGTCCCAAGGGTACTTGACTGACCTTATCAGATACAAAAGTTACACTTCTTGTTATATAGGACTTGCTTTATCTTGGTCTTAACCATCCAGCAGAAAAGAATAGAAATGAGTTATGCTAAGTAAAACCTTGCTAATATGCTGAACTGTGGAAGGCTCAAGTCATCAGATTCAGACATTGCCACTCCTGTGGATAACCCACGACTATTGTGGACTACTGAACTATATTGGAATATTTTGCTAAATTCTTGCACCTAAAATATTTGGATGGCAGTGGATTAACCATCTCTGGCAAAACTAAAGAAAAAGTGGTGATATAAATGAAGGACCATTTTGTATCTGCATATATAAAATAGTTAGGATAGATATATAGCTACCTTCTCTTAATTCAATAAAAAGAAAGATTTGAATAGTGGTTGTACAGGATATCATGTCTGCAGGCTGTGTTATGAATGACCACTACAAAAACAATATGCAATGTATTAATTGTTGTAACTCTACCTACCTGTTTTGAAGCTGTTTCACTGCAATTCTTTTTCAATAAAATTAAATAAAAAATTATTTTAACTGTTCTACTGAAAAAAGACATGACCAAGAAACCTATTGAGTGGAAACACCAGAAGTTTGGAAAAGTCAGGAATGTGGATCATCTAGGGAAATCTCCAAATAGAGAACAAATCTGGCCTAAAGAAGAAGCCATAGGAGCTACCACCAGAAGTGCCATAGGGGCAGAGTCATCTGGAGCTCACAATTTGCCACAGATTGCTTCAGCTATTCCACATGGAGCTGTGGGACTTAATGTTTGTCCTGCTGGATTTTGGACTTGGTTTGGTCCCAATATTTGGTATCTTACTGTGTGTATCTTTTCGAATGGTTTATCTTGTACGTTGAATGTTGGAAGTGTTTAACTTTCTTTTTATTTATACAGGTGCTCACAGCTAAGAGTTTGCCTTAGATCTTGGAGACTAGGCACTTGGACTTTTCAGCAATGTTGAAACTGTTGGGACTTTGGCAACTTTTAGAGATGGGCCAAAATGCCTAATGCACAAAGGAATTTGCAAGAGCCTTTGGGGGTCCAGGGATGGAATATTGTAGTTTGTGTCTATTTGTCTCTCTAAAACGCAGTCATGGCGTGGGGGCTTCTAGAGTTTGAGGTTAATTCATGATCAAGGCTGGAACTATGGGTCTTAGTACTGCTGGGATTATGGATGTGAGTGCTATACCCAACCTGGGGCAGAGTGTCTGAGTGCAACTTAGGGGAGACAGACTTCCTCTCTGTTGCCATTGCTGCTCCTAATCCTCTATGTTCTCTTTCTCTTTTCTACCTTTACTTAACTGCTATCTTTTCCATGTGCCAGTCTGGCTTGGAGCCAGCTGAATATGGTCTGAAACCTCCAGTAACTGAGCTAAATAAACCTTTCCTTCCTTCATTTTGAGTGTCAGGTATTTGTCCCAGCAACAAGAGAAGAGTAACTAAGACACCAAGAATTTAAACATCTCTTGAGCTAAACTCTTTGAGCCTCCAGAAGATGTGATATGGACTACATATTCCAAGGCCATGGGCAGGGAAGCCCAAGTTTTGTGGAACTCACATCTCCTCACCAACCTCCATGAATGTCATATACACAAAGACAGGATTTATGTTTACTTTGATGGTTTTAATCTTTGCTTTAGTCTGATTTTTTTTTTCTATTCCCTAGTTCTTCCTTTCTAGAACATGAATTCTTTCTCTATGTTATTGTACCTTGCAATTACATAAGTTGATTTAATTTTTACCAAGGTTCAGTGCTCAGAATTTGCTTTGTATCTCAGAGGAAATTTTGACTTAAAACTTTGAAAAATGCCACCTTTGTTGAGGCTCCAGAGAGGAGACTTTTGTAGTCTCCATTATAAAAAGGATAATTTTAGTATGTTAGGTGGAATTATTAAGTTTTCAGTGTGTTTGTTTGAAGATTAAATATACTTCAAAGACTAATAATTGGGTGTTAGGGAATGGATGACTGTGTGATTAAACTTAATTATGTTAAACTGATTGTCTTAGATTCATAAATCCTATTTCAGAATGCATCTGGATGGATTATATAGGTGAAGATTTAGGTACAATACATAGCTTCTGCCTCTTACCTCTTTGGTATTATCCAAATCTATTTCTCAGACTTCATGAACTACACATTTTGTTCCATTACGGCATTCTGTTATGATATTTTTGTCTTGAAATCAGTAAGCAATGGAATGAAATCTTTGAAAACCCAAGCCAAAGTAAACCTCTTCTAACTAGGTTTTGTGTGCCAGATATTGTGTCAACACAGTAGGAAACTGACTAATGCAATCTTATAGAATCCTAAATAGGTTGGGTGTATCCTGATCAAAGCACTGTATAAACAAGGACACTTGCCTTTAAAATATTCTATAATTTTGGACCGGAAATTTTATGTACTTATTTTTTTGTCAGAATCTTGTTATGTAGTTCAGGTTTCCCTTGAACTCTCTATCACAGACTGACTGAGTACTCCTACCTCAGCATCCCAAGTGGTGAGATTACAGGCATATACCACTACACCCAGTAAGAAGTTAACTTTGAAACAGTCTTACTAAATTGTTTAGGCTATGCTTGAACTTGCAACTTTGTGGCATCACCTTTCCAGGTAAGTGACATAACATATGTGCATTCATACCTTATCATGATGTATAATTTTTACAAGAATTTGTTATTAACATCTTCATAAGAAGATTTCATTTATTTCTCTTATTTCCCAGAAAGACTTCTGTTTGTTTGTTTGTTTGTTTATTTATTTATATTTTAAAGACTACTGTATAGAGATATAAAGAAAAAATCAATGTTAGAAATGATAAAAGATTTCACTAAGCAAATTAACAGGAATGCAACAATCATTGATGTATTACATGATACTATCTTCAAATTAATTGTTCACATTACCAAATATAAACATAAGTTTCACTTAAAAAAAACCAAAAACAATAGCAAAAATGTTATAAGAAATTCAAAAGGTGAAAAAAAAAATTAAGCATTCATTAACTGCTCCTTTCAGAAGACCAGCAGAAGTCAACAATACAATTATCCAAACTATTCCATATATATAACCAAATATATCTTTTTTCCCTTCTTATGTTTGTCCTTTTCTTGATCCCAGTTTTTCCTGTTGCTCAATTTCTTTCCCTGTCATAGTTTCTATTGTACCTTTAGATTTTCATTTTTCTTTCAAGTTCTCATACTAGTGAGATAAAAAGATGTTTTCACATGTGAATCTGACTTATTTCACCTATCAATATAGTCTCTAAATGCTTCCATTTATCTAAAAAAGCCTTGAATTTATCTTTATTTATAATACTCAATTGTGTAAAACCATCTTATCTTTTTTATCTGTTCCTCAGTTGATGGGCATTTGAGTTGTTTCCAAGGTTTAGCTATGACAAATTATGCTGCTGTAAACATGGGTGCACATATATCACTGTGGTATGATGATTTCAGTTCTTTTGGAAAAATACCTAGGAGGGGAATAGCTGGCTTGAAGGGAAACTCCGATTCACACCGTTTTGAGGAATCTCCATACTGATTTCCATAATCTTTGTACCAGCCTGTTCTTCCACCAACAGTAGAGAAGGGTTCCTTTTTTCTCACAGCCTCTCCAGCTGTTGTTATTGGTTCACTTCTTGATAAGAGCCATTCTTTTTGGTGTAAGATGGTATCTCTGTGTCATTTTAATTTGCATATCTTGAATGACCAATAATATTGATCATTTTTTCATATATTTATTTGCTATTTGTACCAGAACAATTTCTGCATCAGGGGAGCCTATGTTCTGTATTAATTTTTTATACTACACTACCAGCTAGAACCTCCGTTTGGGAGAAGCAATGGAGTAAATTTGCCTATTAAGACTATCAACTGCTTGGCATGGTGCCTCATACCTGTCAATTCAACCCTTTAAGAGCCTGAAGCAGGAAAATTGTAACTCTAAGCTCAGCTTGAAAAATTTGGAAGTTCTTCTCAGAAATAAGATTTTGAAAAAGAACTGTAGTTATATGTCAATGACAAGACCTTGGATTTAATGCCAAAATACAAAATGAAAGAAAAGTTTAAAGAGAGAGGAAGAAATGGAGGGAGGGAAGGGTAGAGAAATGAAGAGTGAAAGAGAGACAGAAAGAAAGAGAGAAAGTTATTGGTTCCAGCATTTTCTACTATGTTATAAAACCTGATATATCCAACAAAGCATCAGGGACAATGCCACTTCGTGTTCTCTAATATTTTTTCTTAAAGAATTGTTGATGCAAGACATTATCATTCATCAGTTTATTCACTCAGTCATATAACTAACAGTATTCTGAAGAATTCAATACTTACAAGGCATTGTACCATATTCTTGAATTGATAATTAAGCAAATTATGATTCTATTTATATGGATAATACACTCATAAATAAAATTCTATAGATCATCTCATTGCCTTATTTGTGATATGCAGAATTGCTATGGAAAATCCAAGGAATAATTTCTTTTAAATAAGCTTAAAACTTCCCTGTACAATTGTTTATTATAATTTAACAATAGAAACTAGCCAAGTAGCTCAGTGGATTAAAGTGCTTGCTTAGGCACATGCAGCAGCTGGGGGTTCAATCCCTGGTGTGGTGTGCCAGCCCTGCCTACAGGGCATGCTGAGAGGATTGAGACTGGGCATGGCGGCATGCACCTGTAATCTCAGCTATTGGGAGGCTGAACACAGGGGGCTCACTATGAGTTTGATCTACATAGTGAGACCCTGTGCTAAAATATAAAAACAAAAACAGAAAACAAAAAGGTCTACTCTCTTCTTACATGAGGTTCTTTTTCCTTTTCTGTCTAGGTGAACAGCAGTACCAGAGAGAGCTCCTATGGTCATTCTGGGATGGGTAGGGATTGAGTCCTCCCTCTCATACTTGAGACAAAATGGAAAGAGTCAACATCCAATCTTGTCTTCAGTAATCAATGAAAATAGTGCGCAAATCACAGAGTTGTGAACAATAAGTAGGAGAATGTCATCACGATACACCACATAACTTGGCCAAGAAGAGTTGCTTGAGAAAAATGTCTAGCATCGTAACTACTGGAGCCTCGGAGCCAGAGTTCCTCATGTCAAATGCAGCCTCTGCCACATTACAATTTATGTGTGGTCTCGTGGGCATGTTGAACTTCTCTGCATGTAAGTTTCTCTATGTATGAAGTAAGGATAATAACAGCACTCAGTTTGAGTAGATGTATGAGGATCAAACATTGTAATCACCAAGGAAGTTGCTTGACACATAATAATACGCTATTTTTGTTATCCCTGTCTTTATCTTCTACAGTTATTTTAAGGAGTATTATGAAAATAGTGATCAAATGTGATGGCACCTAATAACATATTGTGAATATGCTGTTATTACATACAAATTCTTATATTTTTCTTCTTTTTGCTTACAAACACCTTTATTCTGCCTAATGTCCAAATATACTTGCTTTTTTATTTTATTTCATCTCCTGCCATGTAATTTAATTCTGCATTAAATTCACTCTTCTGAAATCTTTTTATGTTTTCCTGTGTGTTTATTGAACTGTCTGTAAATGGATACTAATTAGCCCTTATAATATAGCTTTATAAGTGTAAATATTGTTATTTGAAGAGTTGAAAAAAATTTAAAATGAAGATTGTAGCCCAACAGCCATTTCCATTAGGATGAAAATAATTTATTTACAAATCCATTTGTAGCATTAAGTCATCATTCTTTAATACACATTCTGTTTCTGCTATTTTCTAGACTCACTAAACATAGACATGCTATATTGCTTAAGTAACTTCATCTTATTTACTTTTCAGTTTTAGTGAGATAGTATAAATAAGCCCTCACGAAACCAAAGGCATCCTAAAATTACTCTTTAGATAAATAGAAAGTAGCTTTTGAAGAGGTTTTCTGTACATAAGAATATTTTATAGGTTGCTATTAAATATTCAATCCTACTAGAAAAAGTCTCTGTAAAACTTGTTTAGAATTTTTTGGCAGGAAAGTCATTATCTTTCTGAAGTACAAGCAAAGTTTCTTTCATTGCAAAAAATGAAAAAGCCACTAACATCATTCCAATCTCTTATTGCTTTGGGGCCCTAGAATCTCAAAAGCAAACCTGAAGTTTGGTCTCAGAAAGTATATTCACTAACAAAATTGTACCCACAAACATTCATTACCTCTGATTTTTCACATGGTTTCTTTTTCAGTTAACTCTATTATTATACACTAGTTTAAGTGGTCTCAACTCTGGAGAGAACTCAGTATATTTAGTAGATTAATATCTTCAAATCCCACAAAACATAGTGAAAACGTTTGATCTCTGTTCTCTTCATTAATGAACTACTCACTGATGTTGACATCAACAAAAGTTAAAAGTGAGAAATGCAATGAGATATACTACAAATGATGCAAACTTTCTTCCTATTTCCATATGAAGCTATCAGCTATCAATTGCATGTTGAAAGAATGACATTTTACTGATACACACAAAAATGATTCTAGTATTTATGTTCTTAGGATGAAAATGCCACATTTTTTAGTAATTTTATTGAGAAAGAAATAGCTATGAGACAGTTTCAAGACAGACTATTAGGACAGTTTCAATAATAATGTCTTCTTAGTGGTTATTCATAGTACAAGATGCAGACAAGATAATTCTCTCCACAAACACTATTAGTGCAAAGCTTTCTATTCATTGAATTAAGAGAAAGTAACTGCATATCTATTCTAAATATTTTGAGTATACAGATACAAAATGGTCCATTCTTTGTATTCCCTTTTTTTGTTTAGTTTTGTCACAGATGGGTATTCTTTTGTCATTTAAATATTCTTAAGTGCATGAATTCAGCAAAATGTTCCAATACAGTCCAGTAGTCCATTTTAGTAGTGGGTTTTCTGTAGGACAGGCAACATCAGAAGTTGTTTACTTGAGCCTTTTACAGCTCAGCATGAAAACAGCATGTTACTAATACTTCCTTTTGGATGTATATGAAAATTCCATTTAGTGTCTTTTACCCTTGATTACTGAGTTATAGAAAACTCCAACAGTATTTTTCTAGGCAAGGTTTGAATTGATATCACTCATTACAATCACAAAATATTATTATTCTCAAACCAGAGCTCTCTGATACCAATTTGAGATAATAATAGCTGAAATTAAACTAATTCAAGATCACAAAAAACATCTATATTAAATGTAATTTCTCATTCATTCTCTTTCATATATTCATCATCATCAGTAAAATGAACAAACAAAAAAGCTACAAGTCAACGTATTTCATTCTCAGGGCAACAAATATATGAAAAACAATAATATAACTACAAATATACCAAATTGGGAAAAATTAACTTAAAAATAAAATAGTGCCTGGGCCAGCTATTTATAGAAGAGATGGAAAGAGGCCTGGAGAAGGAGGCAGAGGGGAGAACAGAATGGGCAATAGTAACAGTGAACAAGATAAGTACTATTTCTCTCAGATAAATGTAATTATTATACAGCATGAATATATAATAACAATAAGAATTTTAAGGAAGAAAGAAATGATAAGTCAATTTTTTAACACTATCATCTGCACACTTCACAAATTAGTAGCAAGGTCGAAAATTCCACAGGCATTCTCATCCATTGCTGCTTGGAGTTATGCACTAAATATTGGGGATTATGCTGAGTATTATTTCTTTAAGCAAAGAGAAAAAGAATGCCTTTTGACCTCATGATTCAAAATATGACGATTAGAATATTAAAGGCAGCACTGTGTGTCTCCTACAAAATAAGAAAAAGAAGGTGACCCATATGCAATTTGGACACCAGTGAAATTCTATAGTTTTCTCATGCTGAGAGAGGATTCTCTATAGAAATTGTATTAGAAAATCCTTTCCATTCTAGGAGGCCCTGCTAACTAGATTTAGAGACTAAGGCAGAAAGCACTGCAGGAGGTTGAGATAGATAGAAATATTATAGACAGTCAGACAGGGCTAGGCCCTTAAGGTGATGATATGGAAGACAAGGTGACTTTATAACTTGGGAGAGACAGACACTCCCACTGTGGGCCAGACCTCAAGACAAAAGATCAAACACATGAATACCTCCTTAAGGATAGACACTGGGATTGACATTGGATGAGCATAGTTTTGTCCCACCTCATGCCCACTTAGTGGGCTCCCACGTTTTCCACTTTGGACTCACTTTACCTCATGGCTTTACTCTATAAAACTCCCTGAAAGAGCCATATTCAGGGGCAACCCGCTGTGATACTCTTTCTGTCTCTCTCTCAGACAGGAGATTTATTTTCCCCAATAAATATATTCTGCTCTTAACCTCTGTTGGTCCTAAAATTAATTCTTAACCTCTGCTGCTCCTAAAGTTAATTCTGTACTTCTGGAGAACATGAACTCAACCCAGGTATCTTTCAGGTTACAAGTTTCATTCCCTATATCAGAAGGAGTCCGAGCCCAACTTACTTATTGCCTATACTCCTCTGTAGGATTCTGTGGATTCTGTGGAGCCTCTGACTAAGATTTCTGCCCTGTTCTACATTCCTTTCTCTCCGTGTGTCTGTCTCTGTCTGTGTGTTTGTCTTTATGTCTGCATCTTCCTTGTGCCCTTTGAGCCTTCCTACTCTCCAGTGATATGGCTCCCTACAGTTCTTGTTATTACTGTTGCTGTTCCCTAACACCTTTGTAGATTGTCTTTTCATTAAATTTTCTCCAGTTGAGTGTACCATCTGTTCCAGCTGGGACCTTGACTGATATACCTATTAATAATGGAGTGATTCAATAAATGCTCACATAGCTATTGCCAAAAAGTACATTGCATATACATGTCTTGTCTTAGAGGAATGTTTGTTAGCTATGTAGAGTAAGAAAAAATTTAACATTAATGTACATCATCAAAAAAGTGAAAGGATAGGTAGCACAGGAGAAATAGTTATACATATTATAAATCATTGAAAATATTTATTTACAAATTATGGAAGAAACCAAAACATTTTTAAAATCTCACTTTAAGAAACTTTGTGGGTCTCTAACTCAGAGTTCCACATCCAGGCAAATGTGAACTAATGTGGGTCTTTACTCATAATCTGACTGTGTTGGATTGTGTCTCCTAGTTCAGGCACCTAAATGATTTAATGACAATGGAGTGCCCATCTTTGACAGGTCTAGACAAAAAATGGGGGATACAAAGGAAGAATCATGATGAGTGTACCCACAGGTTGAGCTGCACTGGGTCTGGGGCTGCAGGGCAGAACAGGAGAAGGCTGGGAAAGGTCCTTCCAGTGCAGCATGCCTGGAGCCCTCACTCACCGGCCGAGCTGCACTGGGTCTCTGGACAAGATATTATGTTGGCTTCTAGTACTATGGATAACCACTGGGAAGATAACAAGGTAGAGAGTATTAATTATTGAATCTGTGGTATAATTCAGCTATAAAAAATAAGTAAACAGCTACACTCCCTTAATTTACTGATAAAACATCTGCTATAATAATGCTTGTAAGTATAATATCATGTATGCATCTTGTACGATACCAAAACATTACAAAAACAGTTTGCAATGTATTAATTTATCGAATCTGTCCTCTTTATTCATCTTGAAACTGTCTTATTGCTATTTGTTCTTCAATAAAAAAAGAAAAATAGCAAATAAATATTGCCATTTTAAGCACATCAGTTTGACAAATTTTTATAATATGAATGATTAAGTGCTACAGATGATACAGGACAAAGTGGACTCTCATATTCAGAAGGTTAGAAGATAAGAACATAGTGCCATTAAGCAAAGAATGGTATAATATAAACTGAGAATGTATGAATGGTTGAGATGGTCATTTGTGCCTGGGTGCGTACTTCAAGGCCAAGGCCAGAGACCTTCACCATGTGTGGTAACCACCTAAACAGCCTGCTGCGATGTGGCTACTGTCTCTGCCACCAGAATCTCTAACTCCAAGTCCCACGTCCAGGCAAATAATGTGCTTTTCTGCCAAGTTCTCAGGTGACGCATACTTCACTGGTGCAGAGCCCATTCTCTGGAGCGGCTCTATCCCAGATGCATAATGAAATATGCAAACAGGTGCTTCACTGTAGCAGTTTTCAACAGTGAAAAATCGAAGAAAAATTTTAAAGCTCATCTATAGAACAGGCCTATCACGTGAAGTATATTCAAGGAACTAAGCATTATGCACTAATTCAAACAAATGTACAAAAGTAGTTGAATCACCATTCATGAAACTTACCAATACGAAAGCGAGTAAATCTGCTGGAAATGAGGTCACTCAAACATGTTATCATTTTAATCCTTTTTTATAACATAAAAAATACTATTGCCAGGGCTGAATTTTCATGTAGTATAATTAAACAAAATGTGAGCATAGTAAACTCTAAATTTAAAATGGTGGTAAATTCTAAGAAAGGTTTAAAAAGGGCTTGTCAAGATTTAACATGGGATTCAGCTAATTTGGTAATATATAGTATCTTAGGATTAGATGAGAAATTCATGTAACTATTCAAAATATTAGTCTCTATGACATTTTATGCACTAAATATTTCATTAAATAAATTACAGAGCAATAGCAACTGTTTTGTGTCAATGTAATCAGCTGGCATACAGAAATATACAGTATAAAGAGATATTTTTGATTTTAACCTACTAGATTTTACATTTTATGTGTGACTCTGCTACATTTATATATAAATTTCTAGAGATTTTTGCAGATTCTTTGGGCTTTTCTATATAGACATTCAGACCATCTGAACCAAATCAGATTTGTTTCTTAATATTAAAACTATGCATATTTTTTCATGTCCAGCATAGAATTTTTAGTATGATATTGAATATGAGTGATGACAAATAATATTCTTGCCTTGTTTAGGACTTTACGTGTAAAGATTTGGTTAAAAAGCTAAAAGTATTGTGACATCTGTAGGGTCCTTGGGTTCTCTTGTTAAGAGTATGAAAGTATCCATTTTTTCCTAGCTTGCTTAGAGTTTTTAATAAAAAAAAAAAGCTTTCACATGCTTTTTCTGCATATGTTGAGATGATTATGCAGTTTTATAATTAAGTTGTTAATATGGTAAATGACTTTGACTAATTTTTAAAAGCCACACTAGTTTTGGTGTCAGTCTCCTTGATATTGCTAATGAAGTAAACTGCCTCAAACTAAGTTATCCAACAACAGAACAGTTCTGGGGATGAGAACTACAAACTACAGTGCTATCAGGAGCAAATTCCTTTTGAGGCTTGAAGGGACAGATTCTCATTTGCCATTTCCTAGGTCCTGGGAGCAGAACAGCAGCTTTTGGTGTTGTCTTAGTTGTCTAAGCAATTTCTCTTATTTTGCCTTGTTTGACTTAAGTCCTCATGGACACATTTTCTGCCTGTATGCCTGTGCGCTTCTAATGAGGATGCCATTTGGTTGGATTCTATCCTGATCCAGTATGAACCCATCTTAAATTAAGCACACAAATTTGCAAAGATACTGTTTCTAAATTATGTTCTAAATATTCAAGTGAACAGAAATTTTGAGCCCCATTACAGCCACCATTTCTTATATAAACTTGGATAAGTTATTCTGCCTTGCAGTATCATATTTGTTAGTATTTTTAGAGAAATTTGTATCTCTAATTATGAGAAATAGATGATGGATTTCTTA